>JAMKCH010018715.1:0-56141 GCA_023653785.1 Ophioderma brevispina
TTTATATACAAAAGCCCTCCACCCGAAATGATTAAGAACAAATCACCTTCCTTGTGGTAGGTAAACGGAATGATTTGTAATTTAGCGACGCCGGCGACGCGAAATTCAGCAGCGACGAAAATGGCATTAACACTTAAGAAACAGCACGCCGTTTATGGATGTTTTCCACGTAGGAACCATGTTTGACCGGTCTATACCTTGTGGGGTTTTAATATGAAGCCAAAAAAAAAAAGAAAAAAACACTCGAAAAAAAAAAAAAAATAAAAAAAAAAACACCACCACGGCCCTCAAAAAGCAAAAAAAAAAAAAAAAACCCCCCCCCCCCCCTACCCCCCGCCCCCCCCCCCCCTCCCCCCCTTCCCGTGAGTCGAGTCAAAATATTACGTAATATACACATTTGTTGATTAAAGTTATGGAAAACTTAACAGTTAGCCTACAAATTACCTGTATATATCGTTATCTTCATATCAATGTCCTATCTGTTTTTGGGTTATGTTATTTTTATGTGTAAAGGATATTTCGGGTATTCCAATGGCCTAGACATCATTGGAGCAAATTAGTCAAAAAAAAACATGCTGTTTGATAATCATATAATGAGGCCTGATTTCCCCCCTCTCCAATGTTGAACTTGAAACAAGCATTCCCTTTTGCGAACAGTGGAATGCCCAAAATACCTATACACCCCCATAAGCAAAAATGGTCCAACCCGTGACCCCAAGTCACACCCAGTTGACCTGGCTCTCTCTGATTCCGTTTTGGCCCTGAGCCAAGACGGACGCAGAAAAAATTACATGTTGTGGGCGGGCATGGAAGAGGGGAAGCAACATTGGACGGAAATCAGGACTAGTTATATGATTAAAAACATAATGTGTTTTTGAACTAAATCATTACACTGAGGTGATTTCCTTTACACCAATGTTGACTGAAAAAAATAATTAACCTGAGCATGAATGAATATTTCAATCAAACCCAGCCTAGCACCTAGCAGCGGAGGAGGAAAACAATGTTTCGAAGAGCGGGATGCAGCCAAAGGTTGAACCTGAAAAACGCCCGAGCACAAAAAACCGGAATCTAGATTCCTAAAGTCAGGAAGCCAATAACTCACCTAGACAGCGGAGTACACCAGGGGTGAGAAAGGACTTAGACTATAATGTGTCTTAAAAGACCTGGCCAAAGTTTTTGGAGGAAACGCAGAGCCGCGAATCCCTCAGAGAAAACCCAAGCCGAAAGAATAGGCGAGAGGGAAGAGATCTGAAGGAGGCTGGAGTGGACGTGGGCCTGGACAAAGGCCAGAAGCACACCGCGGCAAAGGCGGAAAGCAAGGCTTCACAACTAGCCAAACAAACTGAGGAATCCAAGAGGGAGCCAGAAGAGCGAATGGCGGACCCGCGTAAGCACGCGGGGCAAAGCCGCCTAACCCCAAAAAACAAGGGAGCGGGCCCCTAGAGAGAGGGTCCAATCAGAATACCACAGATGAACCCAATGGGGAGAGGCCTGGTGGAGATAAAGGTGACGAGGTACTGAATGAATGAAGGCTAAAGCCCCAGCCCCGAAGAAGGGCTGAAAGATAAGTCCGACCCTGACCAGGAGGAAGCAGCTACAAGGAGGAGGAAATCTCCGAGCTAAAACAGCCGGGAAGGGGACACACACCGAAAGGTAATAAAGGCGAGGAATAGAGCGACGCCGCACCCAAAAGAACTTGGGGGCTCGCCAAGAGACTCGTCGATAAAACTCAGCTCCCAAGAGGGAACTAGTTTTCGGGTCAGGAACGGACGCCTTACAGAACGTCAAGGAACGAGCCAACGTCACCGATGGACGAACCAAACAACCTTGACTGTGGTAGGCTGAGTTAGTCGACCGAAAAATCCAGACAACGGACGATCGGAAACAGCTAACAAAGCCTCAAGATAAGCGAAAAATCCCAACTCAGGCTGTCTCCTAGCAGGAGGAGAGGAGGGACGCGAATTCAGGCTCGACTCGGAGGGAGTAGACAGAACAAACGAGGAAGGAAAGAAAAAGAACGAGACAGACCTTCCTGCATACCGGGAGCCGCGGGCCCAGAACGGGCCAACGAAAAGAGCAGTCAAGGCTAGGTTAATGATATAAACTAGCACTCCCCCAGGTTCGGGCACCAGAGTCAATCCTAGCCCGAAAGGTAGACAAAAGTGGGCGACCACCGAGAAGTTGCCAGAGGGGAAAAAACCAAGAGGTTAGCTTCACAAAAAACACAGTCGAGCCCCAAGAGCCGAACCTGGGCCGAGAGCCTGCTTACTGCGCGGGAAGCCCGAGCAGAAGCCAACCAGTGGCGACGCAAGCATAGAGGCAGGTGGTGAACACCAAGTCGTAGAATGAAAAGAAAGGAGAAATAGGAAAGAACTGATGTGATCCATTTGTCCCCCACCACATCCGAACAACAAACGGTATCGAAGGGGCAACCAAAGAAGCGCGTAGCAGGGACTAGGCCGGGCAGAAGAAGGCCACCAAGAAGAGGTGCCGCGTTAGGCCAGAACAGTGGCCTCGACACGATATCTCCTGAGGGGAAGAAGTGAAGAAAGAGAAGAAAGTGATAGAGAGCCACAGCGAGTGGCAACCCAAAACAGGCTTCTTGAGATACCGAACTAAGGATCTCACCAAAGCCTCAAGAAGAGGCTGAGAACCAAAATCGATCAACCAAAAACTCGAGACGTCAGACATGAGTAATGGCTCACAACACAGGTTTACGCCCCACAGACATTCCCACGCCGGGGGAGCGAGGAGCTTCCAACCAACTATCAGTCCAGGTCAAGACTTGACAGATAAAGATTGGGATAAAAAACCCCGTGGACTTATGGGCAGGCCACCATGTCAAGGGCTCCCAGTAATGAAAGACAGGAGCCAGAGCGACCGAAAACGTGCCCCAAGACCCGAGGGAACTAAGGGGAAAAAGCAACGACTCCCAGTCGCAAAGCACAGGGGAAGACACGACCATGCCAACTGCCCAAGAACAACTGAGAAACCGCAGTGAAGGCGAGTTCGGCGAACCCACCAAACAAGGGGAACCCCATCGCAGGTCCCAGCTAGGCAGCCCAGTTGGGACAGAAGGCGTTGCAAAGAAAAACCCGCATGTGAAGGATCGCAACAACGGGAGCCCTGAAGACCGTATGGGGGGGGGGGGGGGGAAGGATCCCCAAGACAGACCCCGATGAATCGGGAGCAAACCCCGGGCCTAAAGCCCAGGAATCGCTCTAGGCCCGGACGAGCCCCAACGTCGAGCCCAGAGCCACCGCGAGGCCCGGACACGGCCCAACGCTAAGCCGTTTACAACGAGCCCTCAACGAGGGCACAGTCAAGGCTGACCAAAAAAAAAAAAAGCCCAGTCAAGTCCCCGCAGAGGGAGACAGCGAGACCAGGCTAGGCAGCCGGGAGCCAAAGGACTGTGCGAGAACTGTCAAAGGCAGCCCCTATCTCCCCAACAAACGGGATATAGGGACCCAAGGTCAAAGAAACGAAACCAACAGTGGGCGTGTCTAGGCAAAAGTCGAAAAACGGACCTTCAAGGGCTACCCCAAGGGGCGAGAAAAGAACGAGAAAGAAGTAAGGCTGGGAGCACAGGTAAGATTAGGCAACAGAGCCAAACCACCGAGCCCAGGACAACGGAGCCCAGACGGGTTAAGGGCATCCACAGAGGTAGGAGCCAAGCCCCAAAGATCGGAACCGAGCACTAGCGTCAAGACTGAATGACCAAGCGCCCGAGGGACCGCCAGAGCAGGCTAGGCCCATAGGGCACCAGCCGGCATATAACCCGAGGTCTCGCGCCCACACCGCGAGTGAGGACGGGAGGGCCAGGGAAAAAAAAGCCAGACGCGATTATGTTAGGGTCCCGACGGGGGGAAAAGGACAAGAGGGGAAGGACATCTAAAGCACATCCCAGGACTAGGCCGGCACAGTGAACCCTGGAGGGGCCACGTTAGCCCGGCACAGGCACAGGCCTCAAAAAACCACGAAGGGGGCCAAGCGGGTACACACCAAAGCAGCAGAGCATTTCAGCCCTAGGCCAGAGGAGGCAGGCTAGGCTCGGCTGGCCCGACAAGGGTCCAGCTAAGCCTCATGGAAAGGGAACACGGGGCCCGCTACCCCGAATGGAGTGAAGGGTCTACCGAGTATAGTAGAGCAAAAGCTAGGCGATGAAAGTTCCAAGGCGAAGGTAAAGGACCCGCCAAGGCTACGGCACACCTCCCAAGGAAGTCGAGGGCTAAGGCTAAAGACCCAAAGACACGTACCACATCAATGGATTACATGGTCCGTGACACCAGGGGGACAGAGACAACGCAGACGGCAAACTGTACTAGGCCCGCTCGGAACGATGCTTCGGGCCCAGCCGATCCCAGGAGGGGAGCAGCGGAAGCTGCCTCATAGCCCAAGTCCAAGTTCCCCCAAGGGAGACAGCGGACTTAGGCTTATTTTTTTTTTTTTCTGGTAGCAGTAACCATCCAAAAGCGGGAGCATAAGAGCCAGGACCGCCAAGGCCTAGATGGCCCAACGCCTAACCGGCAGAGACCCGAGGCCTCAAGTCCCTGATGAGTGCGCACAGAACGGGCACGGATTAGCACCGCAAAAGGAGTAGGCTACCGGGGCAGAACAGCAGCCCCAAACAGAGGCTGGAGGGCAATGCGCGGGAGCGCCGGCGCCCAGAGCTGACTAGCACATGTGAGGGTCGCAGACAGGCCAAGGCTACCCAAGCTCAAGGAACCTGAGCAGCGAACGACCCCCGCGGAGGCGGGGGCAGTGCATGCAACAAAGGCTAAGGTCTGGCGCCCGATGAAGTGGCAAAGCTTTAGCACGGCCAGGATGCGCCACGGACCCAGGCCGACGGCGGGGCTAGGCTCCGCCACCGGGCAGGGCAGGACACCCTAAGCACACCCAACCAAAGAGGTGGGGGACCCTGCATGCAGAAGCTAGAGCAACGACGGGAGAAGCGGGTTAACACCAGCCGGCTACAAAGTCTGGCGGGTTTTCACACCATAAGGTAAAGGCAAAATGATGCCTGTCCGCACCAGTAAACCGCGCACGGTACCACGCGTAACGCGCCCCAGGACCAACCTGGCGAAGCGCCGCGGGCCCCACCCCAGCCCGTGAAGGGCTGGTAAGCATGCAGCACGAGCAGATTGCCACCCGCGTGGCTAGAGGTAGCATGCGGGGAGCAGTGAGCGTAACCGACACCCGCGGCGCCAGTCACGGGGCGCCGAGGGGGCGGAACGGAAGGAAACCCCACCTCAGGGGCTGAAGAATCAAAGACAGGGAAGGTACCAATAATGGAAGAGATTGCGCTGTTGCAGAGTCCGAGGACCCCCAAACCTACGAGCGTAGGGGTCAGTACTGGCGATGGATCGGCCCGAGAAAACGCTGGCGTCATCATTGCCAACACAACGCTAAAGGACGGACTGCAGCCGCCCGATCCCACCGGGAAAGGCAGAGCAGACCACGGTAGCCTGCACCGAGTGAATTTTTAAAGCAACGAGCTAAATCAGGGCGAGACCGCGACGGCGTGGCAGCGTGCGAGCCAGGGCAAGCCCCCGAGGGAAGCCCGTCCGACTAGAACACTAAAGAAGCAACCGAGGTGCCACATACCGGGATGTGTCCCGCCGCCGCCAAAATCATCAGGGAAAAAGGCAGAGCAGACCGTGCTAGACTGCACCGGAAAGGCCGGTCTAGCCCTAGGGGCTAGACCAGGCGAGGCAGCGGCTGGTAGCGAGGTAGGCGGGCGAAACTCCCGAGAGAGAAACGCTCCTTTCCCGCACCCTTACTAAAAACGCATGCGTAGCCGAAGCTACACCATCTTTAGGTGCTCCCAAAGCAGCGGGGCCGCCCGGGAAGAACCTCGGAACGGAGGAGCCCGAACACCCACCCCCCCCCTTTTTCCTAGCGCAACATAGGACAGGGAAACAGGGTTCAAGGGCGAACCATTGAAAACCGAAAGGCCACCGCAAAAGGAACGAGCACCAAACGGAGGGACAGCGGAAGCGAGACCCAAAATGAACGCACGGAGAAAGTGAGAGAAGAAATGGGGTAGCAGGCGGCGATTGCGGGAAAAGCGAGACAACGAGCGCGCGTTTTGTCAGAAAGACACCGAGCGTTGAAAAACATAGGCGTGCGCGGGGTACTAATTAAGGACCGGCCCGCCAACCCGGAGACAAAGATACCGTCGCGGGTAACAAAGTCACACGCGGTAATGGCGGGGGTAAAATTTCAAAAGTCAGTTTTACATTATTTTATTAAATATACAACCAGCTAAGAATAAAATAATAGACACCACACACCCAATAGAACGCGTTTTATTGATAGTAACAAAACTACAAGAAACCGAAACAGGCTCATAAAAATCAAGGATTCAAAGACACGCAAACACGGCGGCCAAATAGCACTGCCTTGTTTACCTTTTTTCCCGCACAAAAATCACATGGACGCAACGGCGGCAAAAAAGGATGAGATATATAGAAATCTCCGACGGGCGAAAAAAACCAAACAGGCGTGATATCCAATTGATATAGTCCAGATATAAATCCAGTAATGGGTGTGGGGGTTGTTATGTGCTTTGTGTGGTAGTATATATAGGAGATTCCGATAAAGAAGACCATCAGTCCTGTACAATTAAAGTCTAAATTTGGCTGCGGTTAGACAGAGCCGCGATGAACACACGTCAGTTCAGGTTGCTGCCCCCCAAAACGGAGTAAGAGAAGAGCAAAGGTCAAATGGGTTTCGTGACTTGGGGTCACGGGTTGGACCATACTTCTTATGGGGGTGTTATAGGTATTTGGGCATTCCACTGCGCAAAAGGGAAATGCAGGTGTTTTCAGTCACATGGTGAAAGGAAAATCAGCCAGTGTAATGTTTGAGAAAATTCATATTTTGTGAAAATGCTTGCCAGTGAAGCTTTAACAGGAGGAGGGCCGCTATTATGCACATTGGACAGAGATCAACTAAAGGCTATATTGGTCCATAAAATATTTAAATATTTATGGAAACACGGCGAAACTCGTTATTTACGCCGATGCGTAAAATATGTCCCGCCCGAAGTCGCGATCACGAAACATGTGATAAATGCAAACTACAAACACCCCCCCCCTCCCCACACACCAGACAGCAACACCCCACCCTACCCACACCCAGCAAAACCCCACCCATCCTCCTAACAACCGGCCACAACCCCAACCCTCATATCCAACACCCCGCAAAAACCACCCCCAAAACCTACACACTCACCAAAAACCCACCCAGCACTCTGACACAACCCCACCCCTCTTGAACCACCCCTCAAATACCCCAACCCCCCCCCTAAACACACACCCCAACCCCTAAGAACCCGTAATCGGCCCGCCCACTTCCCCAAACACCCCGAACACGACACTACCCTACACAACATCCCGCAACACCCGACCCCGGCCAAACACACGCACCCTCGCCCCAACACGCCCAACCCTCCCCAACAAGTGGGACGACCGCCCCTGCCACCGGCAACACCCCCTCCTACACCATTGCAGACAACCCCACCCCACCCCAACACACACGAAACACAACACCCCGCGCAAAAACCCTGCCACACCCCACCACCTACCAAACACCCCGCAATACCCCAACCCCAGGCCAAAACATCCCCACCCATCCACTATGGCATAGTAGTCTCAGTAGCGAAGGAATTTGCCTATCCGACGTACCGGGTCAGAGAACTGAATTACGCATATTTTAATTAGCTCATTCGCAGACATATAAGCCGCTGGCGCCTATATCACATACGTTAAATTGCAAAGAAGATGACCCATAATAGGGTTTCATTCAGCGCAGGACTTTTGAGTATCCAAGTACAGTGTGTCAAAAATTTATAGCAATTACGCTATTTTTGCATACAATTAGCTCATTTGCATCTCAATTTGCCCCAAATACGCCCAAAATCTAATCAGGTCGAGAGAATAACTTTCAGCTCCGCTTCCTTCCACCAAGGTACAAGTCAATATAGGCCTACGGAACTCCAGAAACTTGTACACAAGGCGTCAGGGAAATTTGCATAATTATGCAAAGTGATGATACTTAATTAGCAATTTTACTCCCAAAATCAAACAGGTGAGAAATCACACCCGCTTCTTTCCACAAGTACATTCATTGTTGCACGTAAGGAACTCCAAATACATTGTATACAACATGGTGTTAACTTTTATCACGGACGGACGACGGACGGGCTCATTTTATAGTCCCCGTTCCGACCTCGTTGGGGGGGGAACAAATCACTGTTTTGTGCGGCGTGAATGCACGAACCAATGGATATTTTGAAGTCAGTAATTTATTCCAAAATATTATGATAGTAATAGGTTTAAGAGGTGATTTTTATGTCACTGGGACCGAAGATTCCAGTAGTCAACAAAATGCACTCCATGAGCAGGTCCCAAAATTACCGTTTTTGGAATTTCACAATGCCCATAATCGAGAGAGGTCATGTCACCCCACTGGTTATAGGACCCCTGCTATATGCAGGATACAGCTGAAAATTGCATTTTAAAGTTCATATAAAACACCAAATCTACTGTTTGGAATAGAAATATTAAGAAAATAAAGGGTTTGCCAGTGTCATTTATGGGCGAATTAAAATATATGTGGCCGAGGTCAGAAATATTCTATTCTAGTTACCTAAAAACAGCTTTATTTAATAAGGAAAAGGCATTGGCGACCCCAATTATTGCAGATAATGGGCCAGTAAAATGACCAATCAGGAATGCTGGCATTTTTTCAAGAATTGGGCAGCAGAGGGTAAGAGAATTTATGATTGTTTACCATACTTACTATCTGCATGAATCGTGTCTCCATGCAGCAAAAAACGTGCAAGCGGCCAGATGACTTCTTTGGAGACAGTGATGATGGAATCTTTGTTGGCATTTGGCAAGGGCTAAGACAATATGGCAAAGACATGGGTGGGTGGTCCACCAGCACACTTTTTATTAACTGTGACGAGTATGAAAAGAAGCGGTTGTCTTTCAATAGGTTTATAATGCTACA
Source organism: Ophioderma brevispina (assembly GCA_023653785.1). Lineage (NCBI taxonomy): Eukaryota > Metazoa > Echinodermata > Ophiuroidea > Amphilepidida > Ophiodermatidae > Ophioderma > Ophioderma brevispina. The sequence goes on from JAMKCH010018715.1 coordinate 9,022, forward strand.
GGTTTGTACCTACAATCCTGGTCAAAAAGGTTGATACCTTGGTCACCTGTAATGCATATGAAGGCTAATGGACCATAGAGATCCCAATGAAAGTATAGTGAATGCAAAAAGTGTGAAATAAACTCATAACACTTGACCCCTACTACGGGGTCGGTAAGTAGTAATCCCACGGTGTAGTCGGTGTCACTAGACTGCGAAAAGTTATTATCTAAATTGGTACTGCGCGAGGCTAAACGTTATCGCCGTCAAGAGAATGTGTGTAAATGAAACTAAATCTCAAAGTAGCTCCGGAAAAACGAAGGGGGGGTTCTATGGATGTTTTGCATTCAGAGGGTCTGTTACTAGTTTTGTTTTGAATATGTATCGTAAGATGGGTAGGAACCTATAGAAAACCAAGTGAGAAAAATTGAATGTTTTGGTTCGGGGTACTTGGTTGCTACGCAGGACACAGAAAAGTTAACAGCGCATCTCTACGGGCTGAACTCCATTTTTCCCCACAATGCTTGGGTAGTCCTAGGTAGAGTGCATGAATAAACTGACTGTTTCAATTATTGATCAGGGGAGAGGGGTCATTTATGAGATATAAGTGTGCCAACTAATTTTGAATGACATTGTAGTTGATACCAGCAGCTACAGTCACAAAGTATTACAGTACAATACTAAAGGAATAACATTTCAATTTGTTCATTAAATATATTGTCAAATACTTTTTATACATTAGTTAATACTATTATACCTTTTAATACATTATATTTTTTTGTGGCATGGTGTAGAGAAAAAATGTCACGATGATGCATTCCGTTACTAAATATTTAGCTTTTGAGTTGGCCTTGATATCCCATTTAATAATGATTCAGGGTTTCCACAATTGTAAATATTGACATTCTCTACTTTCACTGACCATAATGGAAGTTTCCTTGACCAAAGTAAAACAACAATGTATAGTGTCAACCGTAGTTGTTTAAACCACATGGAGCCATGTCTTTGCCATTCTACTTGTGGAGAGGAAACAAATAAGGCTGTCACGATTTGGCACAACATTCTGCAATTTCCAACCAAAATTCAAATTCCGCCCAAATGTATCAATTGTTGAGTATAGTATAGGAACATTCTCCCTTTTAGGTAGTTTGTTCTGTTTTCTAGGTTATGTTTTGGTTTTTTTTTTCAGGCTTTCTCCGTAAGTTCAAAAAACACTTTTTTGATAGCATGTTCTGATAGAGGTACAAAAGGCAATTCTGTGGCAGATCCTACCTGGTTTGAGCATTCTTCGCAGTGAAAACTCTTCCTGTTTGTGTCTGGTTGTCATCCTGGCGGCTAGCTGATACAGCAAATGGAAGATATTTCCGACTTTCTATCTTGTCAGCCCCTTCCTGAGAGAAATAAAGCACCAAATGTGAGCAAATTAAAAGCCTAGCAGGAAATAGTTGGGATGGCTTTGGGGATTATATCTTATATAAGTTTCACAAAATTCTAGAGTACAAGATTAGGGTTACGATTAGGGATTAGGTTAGGAGTTAGGGGTTCAGTAATGTTCTAGGATTAAGGGGTAATCTTGTACATAGGGTATTGCGTTAGCGTTAAGGTAGTAGGATCATCGGAAAAAATGGTCTTATAGGATAAAATGACATAAAATCCAAAACCCCGGAATCAATTTAGTCCAACTTGACTGTGGTAAAGATTGAACTCTCATCCAAAATTTTGCAGTTTAAGACTGAAGATTTTGTTTTGTGCTTTTATTTATTTTTTAAATGTCCTAAGTTTTACAAACAATAATTTTTCCCAGCGTAAATGGAAGGTGCTTTTAAGCTGAAACTTTAGGGATGGTGTGTTATAAACAAAATACTAAAATTTTTTTTTTTTTTTTTTTTAATCAAGTATTTAATTCGTTAGAATACAAATATTTTTAGGGAAAAAATAATGTAGAGAAAAATAAAAACACCTATATTTCAAATAGACATATTTCAATCTGCAAAATCTAACATGAGGAATGTTAAATTTGATTCCTGTCATCTGACACCTCAGATAACTTTCTTACTAATTTATGTTAGTAAGACGCTCTTTTTATGCTGTAACTAGACTGAAAAATACATAACTTGCCCAATTGGTGATTAAGCTCGGGCAATATCTGCTATCAACCTTAAAGCAAAATCGGGTGGTAGAGAACTACCGCGACCTTCTGTTCGTGTTGCCAACAAGTGTTGGTTGTTCACTGGGAAATTTACGGGAAGTGACAAGGGGATCCTACACGCATAGATGCAAAAAATCCAGATTTTATCGACAATGGACACCGGTGTAACACAATCGTCAACGCTGCCATCTTTATTCCCTTGTACCAAATTTTCAACGCCGCACCCGGTTTAAAATCCGAAACAGAAGCCAGCGAAAAATATCCATGCTTCAGTAAGTCTGCCACAAGCCTCAGCCTTGTGACTTCGGTGAGCACACAATAGGATGGATTACGAGCGACGTTCGTTTTGGAATTTTTATGCCAAAAAAAAACTACACTTTTTAAACCTCAATGATTTGGAAAAAAAATTGTAAGGGGGTATTTAGATATAATTTGTGATTAACAACGGTTTTAGTTGGCGTAAACGCCAACAATCTCATGAAAATTGAAAATTTGAATAGGGGTCGCGCCAGCTCCGAGTCTCTCTTAGGAAACCGATGTCCAGTAATACCCATAGTTAAATTACATTACGCATTTGAAGTATTTGGGAATTTTATTTTCATTATTTTATTTGAGTTCCCGGACATACCTACATGGTGCGAGAAAGAAATGTTTGGTATAACTATTATATGACCTGGACTTAGCTGTATAATACCTTTGCTTGACCCTACTGCGTCTTTAGTGCAAAACCATAGCTGTTTGACCCCCATGAAATTGTCCTCTTATTTTTAGAACACAATTTTGACAACTCATATTAGTAGAACTTACCTCTGGGCAAAAATAAAAAAATCCATTGTGGGAATCAATCAGAATCAATCAGTTTAGTTCATCATAACATAAGAATTCCACAAAATTCAATATAATTAAATGCAAATACAATAATAAACAATACTTATAAATATGAAACGACATTAATGGTGACTGAGATGGGGGACACTACTAAACGCATAGCGTGAGGTTGTAGTGCCTGGTAATCTTGCCATATAGCTTACAAAGGTCATAATTTGCTGTTAATAGTGCCCCTCTATGTGCCCCTCCCCATAAACGAAGTGTAAACTACATCTTAAAGAAAAATCATAGTTGTCCCGCAAAGAAATTTGGGAAAATTTACACAGAATGTAGTTAGTGAATAATAAATGAAATCAGTTTTTCAAAACTGTGTCCCGTTGATATTTTTTGTATTATTCGCGGGTTTAATCATAATGAGCTACTACAACCGTAATTTGAATAGAGATTCAATCTTTGAACACTGCTGTTTCCTCCTTTTCTGTCATTTTTTCGCTTGGAAAAATAGAGAATTCTTCACTTTTAAAGCTATTCCTGTAATTTATAATATTTTGACTACTTCAGTGGACACTAGTACACTATACACTGCGTATGAATCCAAAACGGTTAATCAGATAGTTTGTCATTCAAAGCAAAATCACCCCTTGATCGACCTTGTCATTGTTGACATTGTTTCACCAGATGCTCTCAGTTCTTCCAGGTCTCTCTGGATCTCTCAGCAAAGCCTTCTTGTCCTGATACACATTGGATTTCATGTATTAACTATGTTCTGATACTGTATCAGCGAAGGCGATCCGATAAATAGGCTTAATGGCTGACGGCTGCTGTCAGTTCGGGCCCTCGTGATGGTCCCCAGCCTTGAAAAAAAAGGGTGAGAATCATCGTCAGAGCTCGACATATGTGCAATGGTAAAATGGAGGATTTTCCTGTGATTCAATAACCCTTAGCCAACAGAAAATTATTGGTACTGCACTTTGTCTTGTGCTTGGGTCTTATAGTGAGCCATCGTTTTTTGAGGTTATGTGCTCTCCTTAGAAATACAGACTTAACATGTGCAAATAAAGTGGGCACAATCAAAAAGGCTACATGTAGCATGAAAGAGGTGATATTACTCACCTCCCAATGGGGAATTTGCACTTCGTCTAATATCATTCGTCTAATATCCAGATAGTCTAAGTCCATTTTGTCTAAAATCACATAGTCTAATGCCCACATACCTAATTTCATTTTGGTCTATTAACCATTTGACTAATTACCATTTCGTCTAATCCCCACATCGGCTAATCCCATTTCGTATAATACCCAGTTGGTATAATCCACTACGTTGTCTACTACCATTTCGTCTAATGCCATTTCGTCATACCCATTTGGTATAATTCATAGATGTCTAAAACCATTGCGTCTATTGCCATTTCGCTCTATGCCCATGTTGGCTATGCGTGTATAAACAGAGGGCACAATATTATACAATTATAAATACAAACACGAATGACATGTTGACATATTATTTCCGAATTTCAGACCCTTTGATACGTACCCCTAGCTTCTAAACATTGCCCATTCACACATTTCAAGCATAATTTGGGATTGTTACGAAATGGATGTGGGTGTACGGCTGGCGCTTCAAAACCCCAGGCATTCGGTTGACAGCGACTCAAAAAAACTAGGGTCTTTGGGTGAGAGACCGCCAAAAAGCCCCTCGCGTGCATTGAATGAGTTTAGCTTCGTCAATAGGATTCTGCTAGAATCATGCATTTAAGGCCCTCCCATTCTATAATACAAAAAATATATTAAGGCCGCTTGAAATCTGAAAATAAAGGGACTGGAAGACCTTAGTGCTCGTTCACTGCGTATCACTTACAAACAGTCATCTGTGGCCAGTGGTATTTCTCACGCTAGAAAGCGAGAGGCTCTGTGTATTTTTCGTCTTATTGATTCGGTGCTAGCCAGTTTCTCCCAAGCTTCTTATATATTCCCCCTAGAGAAATAGTCCGGGGATTGGGGTTCCTAGGGATAGTCGTTCTTCGGACCTCTGGCCCTAGGAATAGTTAGCCTTGTTTATTTTAAAGAAATAGGCCTGATATCATATTACATCTCTCAATTGTTCATTGTGTACTCATTTACTTCCAGAGTATTTACACACTTAACACATTCCCAACACATGGCATTTTCCATAATTTACCCTTATTTTCCAAAAACACATGCGGAAAAATTGGACTTCGCTATTTTCTCTAGAAAATACCCATTTTACAGGTGCGTGTACTTAGTACGTATTGTGACGCCATACTAGGTATGTTGGTACTTATTTAGGTATCAATGGAAAGAAAAGACATAACTATCACTGGGTCACATAATAAGCATAGAATCCAAAAGGGTGGTGGTCACCCCCCCCCTTGGTAAAAAACAGGTTTAAACAAAAAGGCCGGTAGGACAAGGATTTCAGGTTATTAACTGAACCAAACGAGGTATTTCACTGCTGTATAGCACCTTTTATGGTTCGGTTAGAAAAACATTTTGGGGTTCTCAGGTTCCTAGAACCATTTTTGCAGATTTCATTCTTAAGGGTTCAATATAGGGCCGCCATGGGAAAAATTCTAAGTAACATGTTTTTCTTAGTGTGCAGCACAGATAACAATTAAAAAGATTTTGAAAACTGATGAAATTTTAAAATCTGTGGCACTTTTTAAAGGTGAACGAGACGATTCTTGAGACAACAAAATTGTGTCAAAATAGTAATTTCAATAATTAGACACTGACATAGATTTCTTACCTGGTATTTGCTTACCGAAATGTTTAAAAGAGAGAAAAAAGTGGATTGATTGTTTATTATTTCAATGTAACACATATGGCTGACACCTTATTGTGAATCTCTCACTGCGCCTTTAAGTTTCTTTTGTTATGCGAGCAGTTTAACAGTTATTTATTACTAATTATTAAGGTTGGAAGGAAACTCACTTCCTACTTCCTTTGTAGCTGAAACTTCTTTCTTGATTGATTGATTGATTGAATCTAATAAGACTGTCAGGACTAGTAAAATGAGTGAAAATCTTGTTCGAATTGTCTTAACGTCCTCGGCCTTGAAACAAATCCGAAGAAAACCAGTAGTTTATACCTACCCACATGGACAATATTCCTGACAGACTAATAGTCAGTCCTCGTCGGACTTGGACATAACTCCTAAGGATCGATATTTACCTTGAACTGGAGAATAGTTCCTCAAACTTATAGTTCATCTATGAATTGGATACTAATTCCTAATTGCTTGCAGTCCATGTTGGACATGGGACACTTATCCCTTAAGGAACGATATTCCACCTCTGCTCGGTCAGGGCATCAATTTATATAAAGGACTAAGCCAACCAATCGACCTAGAAACTCAATCCTGGAGATGGACACTGCTGGGACTTGTGCCAGGCAAGGGTGTGTTTTGTACTCGCATAAAAAGCTTGGTGTCGGGTGCCGTGGTCCAGGTATCCATATAACAGGATGCCATCGACAACTTCTGCTTGGCTGAATTGGAGATAACCAGATTGCCATTCATTTCAAGCTTGTCCTTTGCCGGACAGGAAGCCTTGCTGTGGGCAGCATAGGGACCCTATGGTACCGAACTGCACGACTCTTTGATTGGGTCGGATCCGTCTGTAGTGCAGATAGATTGATGTTATCTTCCTCATTGACGGCCAATTTAGTCATTCTTTTTTGCGTTTAGACTAAACGGTTATTAGTCAACTGAAGCCATTAGAAGAAATTGGGTTAGGCAAAATGGTTTAGACTAAATGGTTATTTAGACCAAATGGTCATTAGACGAAATGGTGTTAGACAAAATGGGTTTAGAATAAATGGTAATCGGACCAAATGAATCATTAGACGAGATGGGTTTAGACAAAATGGGTTTGGACTAAATGGGATTGACCAACTGGTCATTAGACGAAATGGGTTTAGGCCAAAATGGGTTTAGACTAACTGGATATTAGCCCAACTGATCATTAGACGAGATGGGTTTAGACAAAATGGGTTTAGACAGAAATGGATGTTGGACTAAATGGTTATTTAGCCCACACTGGTCATTAGACGGAAATGGGGTGATACAAATTGGTTTTAGACTAAATGGTTAATTAGACCAACTGATCATTAGACGAAAATGGGTTAGACAAAAAGGTTTTAGACTAAATTAGTTATTTTACCAAACTGGTATTAGATAAATGGGTGAGACACAAATGATAGCAGACTAAGTGGAAATTAGACCTATTGGAGATTAGCCGAAAGGTGTTAGACAAATGGCAATTAGACATCTGGTTATTAGATCAAGGGAAAATTTAGACTAAGTGATTATTAGCCTAAGTGGCAATTAGAACATCTGATTATTAGACAAACTCGGTTTTATTTTAGACCAAGTGGTATAGACAAAATGGAATAGACGAAGTGATGATAGACCCCCTCACAATGCCCAATGACAAGACAAAGACTTGCAATTCCCACGGACAAAGACCTTACAATTCCCAAGACAAGACAAAGACCTTGCCATCCCAAGGACCAGACAAGACCCTGTCAATGCCCAAGGCAAGACAAAGACTTGCAATTCCCAAAGACCATACAAATACCTGCAATGCCAAGGACAGACAAAGACCTTGCAATGCCCAAGTGACAAGACAAAGACCTCGCATGCCAAGGACAAGACAAAGACTCGCAATTGCTTCCAAGGACAAGACAAGACCTCACAAGCCCACTGACAAATAAGACAAAGACCTCTCACTTTCCCAAGACAATACCAAAGACCTCGCAATGGCCCAAGGAAAGACAAATACGCTTGAAATTTCCCCGATGAGAAGAGAAATCCTTGAAAGGCCCGATGACCAAGGACAAAAGACCTTGCACTGCCAGAGACAGACAAAGACATTGCAATGCCCGAGACAAGACAAAGACCGACAATGCCCGAGGACAAGACAAAGGGGGACCTTGCAGGCCCGAGGAACAAGACAAAGGACTTGCAATGCCCGAGGACAAGACCAAAGCACCTTGCAATGCCCGAGGAAAAAAAAGACAAAGACCTGCAATGCCGAGGACCAAGACAAAGACCTTGCAATGCCCGAGACAAGACAAAGACCTTGCCCCCCACTGCCCGAGGACAAGAAGTGTTTGCTTGTATCATTTAATTGGAATATCATAGTGTACTTTTGAACTATATAATGTGTCTGGTTGATGGTCATTTCTCCCCTTTCATTCCGAGTTTGTGCTTTTCCAATTATTTTAAATCGACGCCTAGTAATCAACTCATTAATCGTAACTCATTGTACATGGAAATGAACTCTCTCAAGATCACTGAACCACAAAGTGCAAAGGTTTATTTATAATATATTCATTATACTTACGAGTAAATTTCAATTATACTCCAACACAAAATGGCTGATTTTGAAAAACAAATGTCTTGTTCTTAATCCTCGAGTTGAACAAAAACTTACTTCAGAAGCACATATCATCCACTCAAAACCAAAATCAAACCAATGGATATCTGAGTACATAAAGTGTTTTTTCTTGTTTTGGTGTGTTTTTAGCTTCATGTAGGGTGCTTTAGATTGTTCTAGTTTTAACTGAACGTGTTTGAATGGGTGTTAGTCTCAGCTAATACAGATCAATCCCCTTTAAGGAGAGGATTAAAGGTACTTTCGTGATCCTAGCACAATCATTTTAGCTATGGTTCAATAGATATCCTTAAGAAGGGTTTATTTCCCAAGATTCAGTTGATTCTGATGGTGGACTTTGATGCAAATGGTTGTATCAAGCTTGCCATAGGTCCCGCTGCCCATAAGTCACCGTGTGTAATTTCTGTCCGTTTCCGACAAATCTCAACTTTTTAGGGAAATAAGTGGGACGAGGTGTAGATCTGAAATTTTCCTTTAAAGAGACTCCTTTTTTTACAAAATCAGCACTTAATATTAGCAGTGTTAGCCATTCTGTACACACAGACACATCTACTTTGAAAAACTGACTTTCCAGGTATTTTTCGTGATGACATTAGGGCTCTCAGCACAGGTCTCAGCCAGCAATACCACACACTGTAAGAATGCTTCAGGATATAGAATACTTCTACTATGTTTGCTGATCTTAAGCATGCAACATGGAGGTAATCAACAACATATTCCACAATAGATACCGTGTGAATTTGGTTTTTGTGTTTTGTGGCATATATTTGCATATATCTTTCACATGCCAGTCAGGCCAGTTTTCCTTTGAGGGATTGCTACTAGCTAGTATCCTGGTAACCAATACCACCTGTCCCAGGGCCAAGATGTCGGCGGCTAAACCGGCACCCCCATCGGGTTTCTAAGGAAATCTGATGAGGAGGGTAGTTGGTTACCCTGGTAGAATGAAAGAGAAGATCTACCTTGAAGGGTGTAAGCTCTGGAGAGCTAATGGTGGCCATCCAGCACATGCTGCCTTGTATGATGGGCATGGTTGCCCAAAGGCTAGGACCATCGTCGAAAACTGTGGATTGGCGTCAGGAAGGGCATCCGTCATTTATCTTTGTTCCAATAAATCCTCACACACCAGTATTGCTGAGTGAGGTGCACCCGGCCACCTCCGTGAGCGAGGAAACAACTGGATTTAAAACTTTGGTTTAACTTAACTAACAGCATGCTGTGACAGGCTATGGGGTTTTCTAAAACACAAATTACATGGTGTGGAATTTAGATGCCCCATAACTGTGGTTTAATCATATTTTATTGAAAATATACAATTAAGTGCATTAATTATAACCTGTCCAAAAAGTATGCAGCACATGACCTCATCATGTTCTATCACCGTACCACATTTTAAGTTCATTGACTATTCGGTATAGTGTGTAGAGTGGATTAATAAATTTTTTTCTGCCTGTGTAGACTTCAATCTATTCAGACAGGCATCCATCTATATAATCCCATAGGCCCTCCACAACATGTGGGGCCAAAATGGACATTTTCTCTAAATAGGTAGGCCCAGCTTCAAGTAGGTCCACAATATAAAAAAATCCAAAATACAAAGCTACTTCTTCATTTAAGAAGTTACTATCATGAAAAATAGCATTACCTTGACCTTGAAAATATACAACACCCAAGAAGTAATATTTGAAACTGATTTACCTTGGCCAATTTCTCCACAAGCGCTTTGACTATGTGCATGGCAGTGTCGTTCTCCCCACGACACCAGAATACCTTAGCACCCTCTAATCGCCATCTCATATTGCCCTCGACGCCATCCTCTTGTCCAGGCAGGTTAAGCTGCTGCAGACAGGCTAGGGCTCTCTCTGCAATCTGGGGAGATTAATTTCAAAGACATACCTTTGAAATATTTTTTATTTGCATTTACTGATTTAGGGCAATAGTCTAAGAGTATGGTAATGGTTTAGGGTTAGGGTAATGGTTAAGGGAATATATTCTGTATCATCCTTGTGTTTATAGTAGTCACTTTCTGTAATACTTTCTTAGGTGGCTGAATACTGTCCACACATACCCCCAACCATTTTGGTAAGGCAAGAAAAAAAAGGTTTGTCGCATAGGTGAATAAAAAGTGACATTTTACCGCATTTCTTGTTGATTTATCCTTTTCTTAATGCTAAAGAAAAAAATACAACAAGTAAACTTGCATGATCCCCCAGCAAGATGGCAGTATGGAACATGACCTCAGATGACCTTTGACATCATCCACATATGAAGGAACCACTATTGCACCTTAACCCCCAAAGTCTGGTTTAAATTGAACTTCAACTTTTCAAAGACCTGAAAAACAAAAACCTAACCAAACTGGAACACACATACATACACAGACATGAGACAACATGACCTAAGATGACCTTTGACCTTGGTCTATGACCTTTGACATCATCCACATAATGAAAGAACCCATAATGCACCGTCCACCCCAAGTCTGGTTTCGAAGAAGACCTGTAAAACGAAAAACCTAACCAAAACAAAAACCTAACCAAATTGGAACACACACACACAACACACATACGGACATACACGCTCTCGCAAAATCCCCCACCACTTTTCAAGCCAAGGGGATATAAAGGAAAAAGTCATCTAAAAATGCCAAAAAAAGAACTTCCGAATAGCTTTTTTGACTACAAAAATGCATAGTGCTGAGGGCTTTAAGCAAAAGGCGGAGGCAAACTCCTTTTTGCCTGATCAAGTCCATAGAACAGGTTTAATTTCATCTGTTAACTTCAAAAACATGGGAATATTTGACGAATAGTATTGCTTCTGGGAATTATTTGCTCTCAATTTTGGTGTAGAACGCGGCACTCTTGTATTTCATTTACCCACCCAAATCTCTCAATGGTACCCAGTACATCATTACCTATTAACCCAATGCTCATTTACGGAAGCGCATCTATCTTTACAAAAAAAAAAACAACCCAAGACTAGGCTTGTTTATGGAACTCATTGAATGCATTTACATTCTGATTCTAATATGGTCATGAAATACATAATTGGAACTTTTTTGGGGGAAAACTCAATATTTCAAGGTCATCTTGAGGTCAACTCACTCATATTGGAGGGACTCTCAGTGCCTACATATTTCTCTGAGAGTTAAGAGCAGAGTACAACCTACCTTGATAATGCTTTGGCATTTCTTGCCATCGTCAGCTTGAGTCTGAAGATGTCCTACAAGACAGACCTGCCAGCACCTTGGTATATTCTGTCTGGTTTGTGTCAATCTTCTCCAGTAAGGTCTGCATAACCTGTCTCGAGCAGCGATTGTCGGTTCTATGGAACTCAAAGAGGCTTTCTCCATATTGGCAGTGTTGTGTCCATTTCTTAAGAGTGGCTGAGAGACCATTTATCTCCCTAGAGATGATCCAGAATGTAAAAATATAAAACATTTTTTAATTATATTTTCACAAATTTTTCAAATAGGACAGCGTCCCAAATAGGTTGTCAATGACCAGTGCACAGGGAATGACCTTTGACCTCATCTGTTAACCCCACATAATAGGTATTAAAAAAAGTAAACTCGTCGTGCCGAGCAAGCTCGTGCGCGGATTGCCATCTCTCTTTCCTTAGTGTTTGGGCCAGACTCTCAGTATTATTTGCTGTGGGGGGTTCGCACTCCTCCTGCCAGCGTGCTTCTGTTAATGCTGGTACCCATTTATACACCTTGGTGGAGAGGAGTACTTAAGGTAAAGCGTTACTCAAGGCAACAACACGTTGGCCGCAGTGGGACTCGAACCCACGACCTTTGATTGCGGGATGAGGCCTTATCCACTGAACCACACGTGCCCTCTAACATAAGAGGAGACGGTTCATATAGAAGTCCCAATGATGCAAAGAGGTATTGCCATTCATGGTTCCGTCACGCACTACTGCACAAAGTCCATACAGTGCATGACGGAATCATGTAATACCTCATTTGCATCAATTGGACTTCTATATGAAACGTCTACCACATAAGACCCCCTTTGTCGCAATGTATAAGCATATCAGTATGAAGTTGATCCATCTCTGCAATAAAAATCTACATATTTTAGCAAGGTATAACCCCATGCACAAGATAAATGACCCTAATTTACCCTGATACCTTTACGCCTCATCTGTTACCCCACAAAGACCCTGTCCAATGTAAAGCTATCAAATATGAACTTGATCCATCACTGCACTAAAAGCTAGACAACATTTTGGACCGAAGTGTATATCAAAAGTTTGATCACAGCACACACGTACGGACTAGACACAGCAGCCTTTTCCTATTGGATGACCTAAAATCCCCCATACGGACGGACTGACGACACACCCACACATCAATGCGCCATAAGGTCTTCTTCTGGCTACTACAAATGTTAGTTGATTTTTTTTTAATTCTCTTAAAGGGGGATTGCCCGTTTTAAGGATAGAAGTTTCCTCTTAATAATTGTCCCTTTACTCCAAAACCCCATATGTAAAGTTTCGCGGCCCGTATTTCAATCCGTTTTGATGCGAGAGCTAAAAACGTGATTTTGTAACCCCAATAGAGTACTGTTTAAAATTAATATTGTGTTTTTTTTTTTTTTTTTTTTTTTTTTTAATATTTTTCCAAACCAAATATCCTTGGCTCTAAGATTTCACAGGATAAATGAGAAAATAGTAAGCTTTCTGCTTCTGTACCAAAAGTTTACCACTATTCCGGTAAAACCGTGGTCTTCGTGGACGAGGCTATTAAGCGGATCGTGCCATGAACCTTTAAATTCACTATTCCAGATCTGTAGGCACAATACCTCATGCTTAGGGAATGAAGCTGTTCCCATACTTTCGGTTGTATGATGCATCTTAAATTGAAATTGTTTTGTACGTACAAGATTAACTAAGGAGAACATTACTGATTAAGATGGCTGAAAAGCATGGCACAAAATTCTTGAGATTGATGAACAGAGCCAAATAGGCAATGCAGGCAGACTGTATGTTTCAAAAGTTTTCAATTTTCATATGGCAATACCTTAATATTAAAGGTGCAAAAATTTCTTCTAGCTCAGCAAGGCCCCTGTAACCTGGATAGCAGAGGATAAACACTATGTGCACTCTCACATGCTGGCATGGACAAAGGTTTGTCTACTGTGTGTTGTCGTGTGCTTGTTGACAGGGCCACCTCAAATGGAGTCTGACTCGGAATCTTTCAAGCTGGTGAGGGCGTCGTCGTACATTGATTTTTGATTACCCTGAATGTTGTTGTGATCTGAAGATGATAAAGCTTCACAAAATTCATCCAAATAAACATATTTAATAAATTTATAGAGGTATCCGATAAAGGGGTGAATGGTAATTCCTGGAAGCAAATTCAAAAAAGTTATTTCAAAAACAGGAAATCTTTGATCATGCAGGTTGAATCAAACTATTCACTGATGGAAATAATTAAAAAAGGTCACATCACAAATAGATCAACTATATGGGGCAATGTACTGAACTAATTGGTACGATTGGATGTTTATGTTATGTTAAACCTAGCTTACAGTTTCGTTTTTATTATTCAAAATTCTCGTATGGTTTTTTACTGTTAACAATTTGTCTCACCTATCTTCAAGCTCCAGATCCCATACCCCATTCCTCCAGGCAGCCTCATACTGGAAATCGGTGACATCTGGGTCAAAGGTCATGTCATATGATCTCAGTCCTTGCAAGTAAACATTGAGTACATGACCTAACCCAAAATTCTGCATAGCCTGCAAAAATAACATACACATAAAGATACAATTTTGAATTGTGTGTGCACGTGTATTCAGAATCAAACTATTCTTGCCTTGTGTTCATGTTTATGGATCACAATTCCAGCATGCAATAACTTTCTATCAGAATACATGTAATTGGCACCTTGGGTGTTTCAGGAAAAGGTTACAAATTTTGACTTTTTTTTAACCATGAAGAATAGAAGTTAAGTTTTTCATGAATCACAAAGGACAGATTTTTAGCTTCTAGAGAATGTTACCACATTTGATAAGTTTTTTTTTTTTCAAAAGTTATGACAAAATGAAGTAAAGCATGTCACCTGGACCCACCACTTTTCAGGAAATCTGTACAAGAAACAGAATTTGTTCAGATTACAACTCCACTACCTGTATGTAACATGTAGATCAGAATTTCTTGAAAAGAAGAGATCACTTACTTGGAACAAAATGTTAATTTTGACATGCAAACCTATGGAAATTCGCTATGAAGGTGATTACATAGTGTCACGCCACTCAATCCGCTTGGTGTACGCCACTTGCAGAATCGAGCTATTATAGTTAAGAGGCGCTATCGCTTGGAACTATGTCATGATGGCACCACTCCAGAGTTGACTTCAAGTCAACTCAATGTGATTTGCCGCTTTGGGCAAAGTGGCAACCCGAGCGGCAGGGAGATCGATTTATTGGCTTGACGCTTAGCCGCTTGGGTCACCGCTGGCGATTCTGACACGATTGCATAGTGACGTCAATTTATCATCAGAGTGGCAAAGCAGTAAGCGGCATGACACTATGTAATCACCTTAAGGTTGACCACCGGTGCACTTTACTTGCAATAATTCCCCTTCAGGTGACGGTTTGCTGGAGTGTGCCATATGAATATCGAAGCACCCAAAGCTTTACCCCAGCTCCGCTAAGTTCATTAAGTATGACATCCTGAGGAGGAAAAAAGGAAAAATTAATAGAGGGAAAAGGGTCTCCATTCTTTTTTAAAAGAAGCTTGTCATGTAAATTTTTATTTAGTATTGTATTCTTGTATCAACATTTGTTTTGGTTCTTCATAATGAATACAACACACCAAATATCTTCAAGTCATAATAACCTCACAAAATATATCAGTAATCCAATATTGCACACCAAGTTTTCCATTAGCAAAAACCCAAAGGTCTTGTTCCAGCAAATTGCATTTTGTCTGTGAGTGTGCCACTTTTTCTGATATTCGCAGACAAACCACCCTCTAGGTAGAGTGCTGGACAGATATGAAAATATGACAATGGCAATCAACAAATTTCACTGTCAAAGGTCTGTGATGACTGAAGTCATAAAGGTGGGCCTGTTGTGTTGAGATTTTAAAGGTGTGTTCAATCTTCTTTGGGCCCCTGATTTACCGGGAAGTATTGATTTTGATTCGGATGAAAAGCTGTATTTTTTCTTAATTGTGTCCTGAAATTTGAGCCCTCAAAGCCATTTCATTCCCAAGATTATTAAACAAAAAAAAAAAAACCACAGTTTTAATGGTAACCATTTAATAGTAGCATAGTATTGAATAGGGCTTTGACAATGCATTGACTTCTACATTCAATTTTGTTTCCAATGGCACTTGATGGGGGCTTATGTGTTAAGTGCCAGGATCTCACAATCAAGTAGAGAACACAATAGGACAGTAATAAATCAGACAAGCACCTTAAGAGTACGTTGTTCTCTACTTGATATGAATTGCCTGACAATCACACGCAACAAACAACATAACTTCCGTGGGAAACCTGTGGTTGTGATGATATATAAAGACAATCAGAACACGTCTATTGCACACGCAGAGGGTTCGTACTGTTTTGAATCAATCCCAACAATGCCTTGCATTGATTGTCTCTACGGCATGAAAAAAATACATGTCAGTGACTTAGGGATTAAAAAGTGTTCAAGAAAGTTAAGAACCACAGGACATTCATAATCATGCAAAAAATTCCCTAAGTACTAGCACTTGTGAGCTAAAATGAGTGTTTATAAAAGTAAGTATTTTATGTGTTAAGAATAGGATTTTTGTGGATCACATGGACCTCACTGGATGATATGATGAAATTTCCCAAAACTGGTGCATTGGGATTGAATCATACACCCTCTGATGCACACCTTTAATAAATTCAAACCAAGACAAAGAAAATTGTCTGCGATATTACCTAGCCATGGTATCAGTTAGCCTGCCTGCATCCACATCCATACAGGCCCATATCGGTTCCCTATACTACTGTATGCCCTCTAGCAACAGACTCTGCATAGACTGGAAGACTCACTGGACAGAGAACTCAATGTTTCACATCGGAGGGTTGACTGGAAGGAAGACAGTCTGTGGGATCAGGGCTGGGCTGAATAAACGGTTCCGTACAAATGGGTGGGATAAAGGTGGAATTAGGTATCATTGTACCTTGAGGATGCTAAAGCCTTGTTCAAAGTCCTCTGGAATACTAATTAATAGTGCCCGCTTTGCACGAAACGGAAGAAAGAAATACGGAAAAAGAGGAGACGAGAGAGAAGAGAGAAAGATAAGGACGAATATATAGATGGGCTTGAAAGCATTATCACTATATAACTTTCATTTCCCACACTCCCTGTCCCCTCCCAAGTCAGTGTTGAAAATAATAGATGCAGCGAGATTATTGACCAAAGTGTTATTCATGCTTAGACAACAATGAATTGAGGGGGCGGCCACCCAAATCTACACGAGGTGCCAAACAATATGAACAAAAATGATTGTATCCAAAAGCCAAAAAATCACAAAAAGCTCATTAATTCAAAACGGTTGTTAAGTTGTTAGAAAACCATTTTTGCAGGAGAAAGAGATATCGTCCACTCAACTAATAATATTATATTTTTTCGCAAATATGATCATGTTTCTATTCCCTTTTGATTTTTAAAACTGTTAACAGTTTTTTCAAAAGGGAATAATCACTGAATTTGGTGTAGTATTGTTACAAAAGCACGCATGGTGGTGTAGCACTGTACAAAATTCACTGCATGGATTTTTGTGCGCAATACTTCACCAATCAACGCATGGGTATATTGTTGTTAGTGTGTAGTTATTGTTACCAAAGTACTGACATGTAAGTGTAAGTTTGTGTTATAAGAATTAAGGTATAAATCAAAAATTTATACAAGCAAACCTCAATGTCAGGGCTGTTGAGCAAATTGTGTATGTGCACCCTCCTTAAAATTATAGTTTGTTGCACCACCCTGGTGATTAATTTTCCAATATCTCACCTTGAAGGGGGTGTCCCCGGACTAGGAGTAGGTATGTTTCCACACCCCAAGATTTGCACACAATAACATGTACTGCCTATTTCAAATGGCTGGCCAAGTTTTATGGAAAATTATAATTTCACTAAAGATAGAAAAGTTCATCCCCAACTCACATAATCAATATCTGGGAAATTAATCATCACATTGGGCGCAGGCGTTTTGGGGCAAACAAAAACATACCTAATCCTAGTAGGGGGGACATCCCCTTCAAGGTGATATATGGGAACTTAATCCACCAGTTGGTTGCAATGGAACCAAAAATATGGTGTTGGCAGCTCATGAAATAAATATAATGGAATGATCCAAAAATCCTACCTTTGTCATCACCACATATTGCAGTGTATAACAAGCATGTGAAGGAGATCTGCAGCTCTGGGACACAGCCTTAGCAACCTCCAAGTTGTTCAAATACAACAAAAATTGTTATCCCAAGGTGTGCCTCTTGACCGTCTGAAAAAGAAAGCAGAATATATACAACAATCATTATAAACTAGTATGAAATCTATTAACACACAAAATATATATACTTAGGGATCCTAAATGAATATTTATTAATCTTTCCCTGAAGATGGCCAGTGCACGTAGTAATGAAAAAAAACCCAATGTGTGTGCTTGGCTGGAATCGAACCGATAACCTCCGCAATACTAAAGTAGAAGCCACCATTCCTTTTATAAAATAAGCGTATTTTAAGCATGCATGTAGAGCGTTCCACTAGCATAACACGCACAGGCCGGTGATTCGGTTCTAGTTCTCCTTGACAACAATCGCCGATGCTGAGTGGCTCAATCGTGCGTGATCAGTGCATAATTTGCATAGCACTGGGCCCCGGAAGTGGTATGACGAGCGGACTACGCGTTCAAGGAATTGTGGCTCAGACTTTAGCATGGCACTCTTGCCAACTAAGCTATCAAGCCAGGTTGGTAGAGGAGCGATAGATATTATCTATAGGTGTTAGGTCCAAAATGTGTCCTTTGCTTTCCTAACGGATAGCATCAGAACGGTATATTTACATATACGATTTATATTTGCTTTTAAAAGTTTAACTACTTAGTTCCCCAAGTAGACAAGGATTAATATTTATTAATCTTTCCCTGGAGATGGCCAGCACACATCTCCAGGGAAAGATTAATAAATATTCATCCTTGTCTACTTGGAGAACTAAGTAGTTAAAATTTCTGCATCCTATTAACACACAAAGGTAGATACATCCCTTGCTGCTAGGGCTTGGAAAAATTACCTCTAAATCTACTGTACTTTTCATGAAAGTTAGTTATGAACTTTCTAAGGAATTGAAATTAGTCAAAAACAACATTTCAAAGACACTCTTTAATTTAGGGATTCATTTGCAAGTTATACTGTAGTTCAGGCTCTATATGCTTTATCATGTGCATTCACATGGTTTAAGCCGATTCATGGCTGAAACCGCCTTTGTAACTGATGAGCTTGCTCAGCTGGTAATTTCGCCATCCAAGAAATGTGCTGATTATTGTCCGCGAGGCTGCAATGGCAAGTAATGTAGGCTGCATGGAATGGCTTACTTTGATGTAGGGAACATAGGGTACAATATATGATAGGGTTACATCGCTGCATGATGCTAAATGATTTAAAGGGTCATTTGTTTCATGTGTGTTTGCCACAATTTATTCATCACTGATATCATTATTCATAAGATTTGACATTGCTGAGACATGTCACTTACACAGCTGATGGTCTCTGCTGAGTTCTCAGATAATGCACTACATCCAGCATTATTTGAATGGACTTGAGGCTAAGAGTGCTTGATGATCCATCTACATGAACACAAAGAATAAGATGACAAGATAGCATGAGATAGATTCTTGTTTGTTCTCTCATAGTTACTTTGTAAATTAAATCAATATCACAAAAGACTTTGATAAAATTGCTGCATCATATAAACCCAAAACAGTAAATTCTTTTGACTTAGAACAAGTCTGGTAACATCTTCAAACAAATCTTTGTACCTCTGATTCAGGCATATTTATTTCCAATTTCACCAAACATGCATGTCAGCAGAGGAAGATCACGCTGTTAACTCACAAAGACCAACAAGAAAAATCTCAGGCCTAGCTTTCCACATACCATGTACTTCTAAATTTCCAATTTTTTAGGACCACTACAAAGCATTTTCCTTAACCAAATATGAGAAAATTTTCAGTTGAAAACTGCCTCTAATATACCCAACAGTTTTACCCTTTTTAAATTAGGCTTCATTTATCACTTTCATGTATGACCAGATAGAGCTGTCTGAAATGTTGTCTATTATGGCAAAACCAGAATAAAATGATTTGAAAACTGATTTGGATAATTTATTCCACTAACTACATATATGTAAATTTTACAAAAATTCATTGTGGGCAAATATGATTTTTCTTGGAAATCTAGTTTTATACAGTTCTCTTTGGGAATGGGCATACAAAGGGAGCTATAACATCAAATCACAACCTTTGGAGGCCTATATGGCAAGATTCCCCTATTGGATCGGTCTGATTTTTACAGGGGTGTAATAGCTCTTACATGTTCCTACTTATATCAGTTGTCAAAATTGTATTGTCACCACTGCTTAAAATTGCTCTAAAAATAAACAGCTGTGCAGAGGGACTAATAATTTAACAGGATTCTGGTTACTAGTGATTGTTTTACCCTAACACCTACCGACTGTTGGGAGTGGAGTTGGAGCCCTACTATTACCGCCAAGATTCTCGCAATGTTTAGCAAACAGCGCCCCCACTTGTTCTGAGAGAACCTGCCTGTAGACTTCATTACCAGACGATAGGATGTCGTGGATGAGATACGGCAGAACACGCTCTGCAAATTCAACCTGTATAATCAACCACAGAAAAAAGAATACTGGAGTGCTTGATATGTAATGCTCCCAACTTGAAATATTTGAAGTCCTGATGTTAAAGGACATACCATTAGACATCAAGGGGCATGAAGCTCAATAGGTCGGGCATTTTTTTGTTTTCACTGCCAAAGTTGCCAAAGAAATTATTTATTTGCAACCTTCATTGGCAAAGTATTTTTCATTTCTTATTTTTGATAATTATACTTTCTTGGGTGGGGGAAGGTTTTTTTTGTTACTCATCAATAGGGCATTTTTTTAAAAACTTCCTTGCCTCATCAATGTCTAATGGTTCATCCCTAAGCACATAACAAATCTAAAATGTACAATCATTGAACAAGCAAAATTTTAACAATTTTAACACTATGAATACTACTTCAGTTGACAACAATCAATTTTGGATTTAAAGTCATTCGCAGCAAGAGTATTGGTCTATCATTAACACACCTTAACTTTGCATATCGGCTTCAGCATCCTCATGATCTCGTCTCTCACAGCATCGCTACTTATCAAAGACACTGTCAAATTCCTCACCCAGTCTTCATGCTTGCATTGTACTGGTTGCCATAGTGATGGGTCTCCAATCTTTCTGATGAAGGCAGTGTCACTGCAAGTGGCACTTGATGAAGGAACAGTCTTTGAGGAAAAATAAAGAGTGTGGATAACATTGATAAAGGTTGAAAAACTTTCCTCACTTCCATGACTAAAGGTGGGTGATCTAACTTACAACCTTGTCACCCCTCCCAAGAGAATTTGGTATCAGGAGAAAGCTTTACATTTACAACCATGCAAAAATTTCAATTTTGAAAAATCTTGAGTGTGCACTATTTTTCAAATGTGCCAGTGTCTCTTTAACACAAAAACCCTGACTTTGACACTCATTTTAGCTCACAGAGCATTAGTACATAGGTAATTTTAGTATGATCATGAAATGTCATGTGGTTCTTAAACTTCTTGAACACTTTTTATCCCCAAGTACTGACATGTGTTTTGTACAGTACAATACACATACATTGCAATGCATTATGGGATGGGTTCAAAACATCCTCTGGAACACCCGTATGCACCTGCAAATAATGCTGTGAAACTGAACACGGCAGTCATACTGCTGTCAATTTGAGCTAAAACAGGACAATGATCTGGCAACCAACTTTTCCCAGGTTTTGTGTGAGTTGATTTTATTTACATAAGCACTGAGAAAACCAGGCAAGATGGATAGGATTGATTCATGTAACCCATACCCACTATGAGTTACAATATGCTCATCCACCAAGGATACAGTTCAGTCTGTTCTACTTGTACATACATTGGCATGAACTGACTTTGTGTGATCTGGGTATCATATATCATACCCAAAAACCAGGGGGGTATATTTTCAATTGGTGAATGAAAGCTACTGAACTCTGCCAAGGGAATTTAGCAAATTTTGTATGTGCCTTAAAATTATGTTTGTTGCACCCACCTGGTGATTAATTTTCCAATATTCAACCTTGAAGGGGGTCCCCTGACTAGGATTAGGTACGTTTCCGCTCCGAAAAGTTTCACATTAGCGTTTACTGCCTATTTCAAAATGGCTGCCATGTTTATATGGGAAAATTATAATTTCATTAAAAAAGATAGAAATTTCATCCCCAACTACACATAATCAATATATGGGAAAATAATCATCAAATTGGGCCGCAGCTTTTTGGGCATAAAACAATACCTAATCCTAGTCAGGGGGACATCCCCTTCCAGGTGATATAATGGGCAATGAATCACCAGTTGGGTGCAATGAACCAAAAAATTTGGTGTTGGCCAGCTCATGACAAATAAATGAATAGATCCCAAAATCCTACCTTTGTACATCACATACCATAGTTCCGTGTATAACAAGCATGTGAAGTGAGCTCCGCAGCTCTGGCAGCCTAGCAACCTCCAATAGTTTTCAATCCAACCAAAAATTGTTATCCCAAGGTGTGCCTCTTGACCGCTGAAAAAATAAAAGCAGATAAAGATACACCAATCATTATCAACTATACTCACCTATTAACACCCAAATATTATATACTATATGGATCCTAAATGAATATTTATTAATCTTTTCTCCCTGAGATGGCCATGCACGTAGTGAATGAAAAAACCCATGTGGTGTGCTTGGCTGGATCGAACCGATACCTCCGCAATACTACTAGAAGCCCGCGATTCCTTTACAAAATAGGCGTATTTTAAGCATGCATGTAGAGCGTTCCACTAGCATAACACACGCACAGGCCGGTGATTCGGTTCTAGTTCTCCTTGACAACATCGCCGATGCGATGGCTCATCGTGCCGATCATTCATAATTTGCATAGACTGGGCCCCGAAGGTGGTAATGAACGAGCGGACTACGCGTTCAAGGAATTGTGGCTCCTACTTTACATGGCACTCTTGCCAACTATGCTATCAAGGAAGGGTTGGTAGAGTAGCGATCGATATTATCTATAGGTGTTATCCAAAATTTGTCCTTTGCTTTTCCTAACGGATAGCATCAGAATGGTATATTTACATATACGATTTATATTTGCTTTTTAAAAAGTTTAACTCTTAGTTCCCCAAGTAGACAGGATTAAGATTATTAAGCTTCCCTGCTAGGGCCAGCACAATCTCCAGGGAAAGATTAAGAACTATCAGCCTTGTCTACCTGGAGACTAAGTAGTTAAAATTTCAGCATCATAACACACACAGGGTAGATACCTCCCATTTGCTGCTAGGCTTGAAAGAAAGTACCGTCGAAATCTACTGTACTTTTCATAAAAGTTAGTTATGAAACTTCTAAGGAATGGAAATTAGTCCAAAACAACATTTCAAGACACCTTTAATTTAGGCGATTCATTTGCAAGTTATACTGTAGTTCAGGCTCTATATGCTTTATCATGTGCATTCCCATGGTTTAAGCCGATTCATGGCTGAAACCGCCTTTGTAACTGATGAAGGCTTGCTCACTGGTAATTTTCTCGCCATCCAGAAATTTGCTGATTTATTGTTCCGCGAGGCTGCATGGAGTATTTGTGCAGGAATGGGCTTAACTTTTGGATGTAGGGAACATAGGGTACAATATATGATAGGGTTACATCTCGCATGATGCTAAATGATTTAAAGGGGTCATTTGTTTCATGTGTTTTGGGCCACAAATTTATTCATCACTGATATCATTAATCATAAGTTTGACATTGCGGATACCTTTCACTTACACAGCTGATGGTCTCTGATTCCTCAGATAATGCAACTACATCCACTTATTTGAAATGACTTGAGGCTAAGAGTGCTTGATGATCCATCTACATGAACACAAAGATAAGATGACAAGATAGCATGAGATAGATTCTTGTTTGGTCTCCTCATAGTTACTTTGTAAATTAATCATATCACAAAAACTTGATAAAATTGCTGCATCTATAAACCCCAAACGATAGATTCTTTTGACTTGAAAAAGTCTAGTAAATCTCAACCAAATCTTTTGTACCTCTGCTCAGCATTTATTTCCAATTTCACCAAACATGCATGTCAGCAGAGGAAGATCACGCTGTTAACTCACAAAGACAAACAAAAAAATCTCAGCCTACTTTCCACATACCATTTCTTCTAAATTTTCTTCCCATTTCCACAGGACCACTACAAAGCATTTTCCTTTTCCTTAACCAAATATGAGAACATTTTCGTGGAAAACGCCTCTATATACCCAACAGTTTTAACCCTTTTTAATTAGGCTTCATTTTATCACTTTCATTATGACCAATAGAGCTGTCGAAATGTCGTCTATTATGGGGCAAAACCCATAAAATGTTTTTATTTTTTTATGCAGATTTGAAACTGATTTGGATAATTTATTCCACTACTACATATATGTAAATTTACAAAAATTCATTGTGGGCAAATATGATTTTCTGGAAAAATCAGTTTTTATACAGTTCTCTTTGGGATTGGCATACAAAGGGGAGCATAATAACTCAATCACAACCTTGGAGGCCTATATGTGCAAAGATTCCCCTATTGGTCGTCTATTTTACAGGTGTAATACTCTTACTGTCCCTAACTGATATCGTTGTCAAAATTGTATGTCCCACTGCTTAAAATTTTCTCTAAAAATATTTTTAAATTCCTAAAAAATTCCATAACTCTTTCTTCTTTGATTGTTTTTTAATATTATACCCTAACACCTACCGACTGTTGGGAGTGGAGTTGGAGCCCTACTAGACCTTACCGCCAAGATCCGCCAGTTTAGCAAACAAGCGCCCCCACTTGTTCTGTCTGATAGAACCCTGCCTGTATACTTCATTAAACCGAGGATGATGTCCATGGATAGAGATGGGCAGAACGCGCCTCTGCAAATCAACCTGTTATAAAATCAACCACAAAAAACGGATACTGGAGTGCTTGATATTATGGCCCCTGCTCCCAACTTGAAAATATTTTGAAGTCCTATGTTAAAGACAACCATTAACTCACGGGGCAGAAGCTCAATTGGGGCGGGCAATGTTTTGCTTTCACTTGCCAAAGTTGCCAAATTTAGTTAAAAAAACCAAGTTTTAAATCTGGTTTTGTCGCCGCTAACAGGGGTGGCCAGATACACCGCACACTCAGCATACTCTGTTGAGATTTTTTGAAGCAAAATAAATTGACCGATGCCATTCCTGACTTCAATCCACATTTTTCGGCGGTAGCCTAAGCCTTGGCAACCATGCCCACTATGCAGGCAGCATGTGCTGGATGGTCGTCATTAGCTCTCCAGAGTCTACGCCCTGGTAGGTATTTCTTTTTCTTCTAACCAGGTAACTAGCTACCCTCCTCTCAGATTTCTTAAAAAAAAACCCATGGGGGTGCACTTTAGCCTCCGACAACTCGGCCCTGGGCCTGAACAGGTAGTCTGGTTTACCAGATTACCAGTAGCAGGCCTCATCTGAAACCTGGCTGTACGTAATTATGTATTTGCTACCTTTCTTCAAGTATTTTTTTATTTCCTATTTTATATATACTTTCTGGATGGATGGGGGGGAAGGTTTTTTTCAGTACACATCATGGGGCAAATTTTTTTCTTATTAATAGGGAGGCATTTTTTTTTTCAAAACTATCCCTTGCCCCCTTGATGTCTATTGGGTGCATTTCTACGAAGAATAGTCTAGCAAAGCCCATAACAAATCTAAAATGTACAATCATTGACCAACTTTTTAACCAAATTGACCAATCATTGACCAATTTTTAACAAATTTACACTGTAAATACTACTTCAGTTGACAACAACCTTTGGATTAAAGAAAGTCATTTGCAGCAAGATATTGGTCCTATCATTAACACACCATTCACTTTGCATATTAGGCCTTCAGCATCCCTCATGACTCGTCTCCTCACAGCATCACTTGCTTATCAAAGACACTGTCAAATTCCTCACGCCATCTTCATGTTTGCATTGTAAAACTGGTTGCCATAGTGATGGGTCTCCAATCTTTCTGATAAGGCAGTGTCACTGGCAAGTGTCACTTGATGAAGGAATAGGCTTTGGAAAAATTTTAAAAAAAAGTGTGGATTACTTTGGGAAATGGAAAAACTGTTGCCTTTTCCATGACAAAGTGAGTGACCAAACGTCAACCTTGCCACCCTCCCATGACGAATTGGGTATCAGAAGAAAGCTCATACTTTTTTCATACCACCTTATTAAAATTCAGGCCTGAGAAAATGTTTTCTTATACTTAACACAAGAATATCCCCAATTTTGTGACCACACTGTGGCACATGATGTAATTCTCTTTGGGGCATTGCAATACCCATTTTTTTTTTGCTTCTATTATCCAATATGCTGGAACATTTTAGCTCAAAAATAGGAATCAGGTGTTGTGGTTTGTCTTGAAAAAGTAGAATATGTATATGAAAAAATCAGACCACCGTTTTACTCTTCTACTGATATTTTGAATAGAAATTACATACATTTTGAATTTTCTCAGAAGTTATCCACAGCAAAAAAAGTGTAACATGGCTGAGTATAGTAGTAGATACTAGTTAGGAGGGCCCACCTACAAAAGATCTATTGATTCCATCCCAAACAAGTACACCAGTTTTGAAATTTTCACCTCAATTAAGTCATGTGAATCCACATAAATTCTATATTTCAACACAGAAATGCTCACGTTGACACTCATTTTAGTTCTAAAGCAATTAGACATAAGTAATTTTTAGTATATCATGAAATGTCATGTGGTTTTTATACTTTCTGAACCTTTATCCCTAATTTTACGGACATGTGTTTTTGGTACAGCTAACAATACACATATTGCTTTCATTATGGGATGGTCAAAATATCCTCTGGAACACCCGTTGCACTTGCACATAATGCTTGAAACTGAACACGGCAGTCATACTGCTGTCAATTTGAGCTAAAACGTTTTTGTGCAATGATTTTAAGTACATAAGCACTGAGAAAGTATCGGATCGATGCCTTAACTTAGTTTAACAGTAACTATACTCACTATGAGTTACAATATGCTCATGCCACCAATGACACCGTTCCATGGTTCTACTTGTACATCACTGAATGACATGAACCTTGTGTGATCTGGTATCATATATCCTACCCAAACCCCAGGGGTATATTCTTTCAAAATGAAATGTGAGAAAGCTATTGACTCTGCCAAGGGGGTGAGCTTTTACTAGCTCATAATGACTATGGTCCTTTCTCTTGGGTGGTCTAAATGGGTGCATGAATTGAACAATGTGTCAATTTTTCTTTTCTTGTCTTTGTATGTTTCATGCAGAGCATGTGCGGTCCTCAGGTTTGACAGGACATTCTTAAGACAGCTGGCTGGCCTCCAACGTGTCTACACTGAAACAAACAAAACATATGATTGTGAAGACTTTAAACAATAGCTGATTTCAGATGGCTATAAATAATACCAAATTAACAAAAAATTACATTTAAAGCACCATCGGTGATTCCTTTAAAGTCAAAAATATTTGAAATTGCAAGAATAGCTTAAAAGTGTTGGTTGTACGACAAGTCTGTAGATCGAAGTTATCTCTTTCCAAAGGCGAAAAATTTACAGAAGAAAAGGAGAAAATAGCTATGTTTCAAGATATGAATCTCCACTCAATTACAAGTTGAATTTAAGTGTCCGTAAGAACAATAATGACTAAAATATTTGATTTCTCCTATTGGTTACTTTGGGATATTTGTAGGGTATTTTAAGTTCAGCAAATCACTGTGGTACCTCAAGGGGGCAACAGATAGCATATAATACACAATATTACGTATAGAAAATGACAATTCTAACTCAAAAAAAGGGTTATAGATCCAAAGGCACATGTAGCCACCATGGTCAATCACCCAAAAGTCCAATCTCGACGACACAATAGCTACTGCTGTAGTCTACTAACTACAATTGGACTTGTGCTGCTTTTCCCCCAAGTTATTCAAATCCTGCTGGCATATGCTGGTTTCACCTTAAAAAAATATACATGATTGCCTTCTTCACAAAACTAGCCCAATGAGCTTACTTTGGGTCTATAAAGTAATCTTTGAGTAGATGTACAGACCACATGGCGCAACATGATAGGATCCTTGGAAAAAGCCCGCAGAGCTGTACTGTGCTAGGGGCATTCTCATCCCTTGTCCTGTTGGCTCGTAGAGCAATGGTGGACAAATTGGCAGCTCCTATCTCACCTAGGCAACGAGCTGACAAAAAGTACAAAAATGTTGGCAAAGACGTTAAAAGATGATTTAAAGACCCATGGGCTATTCCACCAGCTTTGTCTTTAATCAGAGGTTCCCGTTTCAAAATGTTGGGGTTGAAATCCACAACAAAATACACCTGACAAAAAGTATTCTCGGCATGTTTTTCGATCGTACTGTACCAAAGCGGCCCATTTTGAAAGTTTTCGGAATATATACATTTTGTTGCCTAGGTCTCTCTTTCATTTAACACCTCGCTTGTAAAAGCGTGAAAAATGGCTGAGATAGAGTGCCGAAAGACGCAAACCCCCCAAACCAAACGTTGCAGGTTTTGGGGATATTTCAATGGTCACCGTGTGGTACAACCGCAATAATACGTGTGTATGATTTAAACAAAGAGGTTTTCCGATCTGAATGAGCGAGAAAGCTACTTGCAGTTATTTTGATGTGGTCCGCGTGTTCGTGGCCCAGTACACGGCAATGCCCATTGAAAAATCCCCAAAAACTGCAACTTTTGGGTTGGGGGGTTTGCGTCTTTCGGGGCGTTCTATCTCAGCCATTCTGCACGCCTTTTTTACAGCGACGGTGTTAAATGACAGAGGCAAGGACCCTATTCAATAAAAGGTATATTTCGGAGAAAACTGTTTCAAAACGGTTCTTGACTTTGGATCAGTATGATTGAAAAAAGTTGCCGAGATACTTTTGTGCCAGGTATATACTTTAGCCCTGAAAGTTCACAGTTAAAAGCTTCAATTGTAATTTGAAACTTAATATTAAAAAAAAAAAAAAATTATCACCTCCATGCGGTAATTTCTGTGCAAGGGTTTTACCAGTAAATATGATTATAAGACTTGGGACTATACATATAATTGGCGACCGTTATGACGACTCGTAGGCGTCAAAGGTCAGAGATACCTTTCAACACAAACAAAATGAGCCTGGGGCACAAGTGATCTTAATTTTATCTTATAACAGATTTTAATGATTTGTAATTGGTTCAAGAAGAATTGGTATGTCCAAAAATTACATAATCAAATTTACACAATTATACACCAAATTATATAACTTATACTTAATGTTCAAAAGAGGTGTTGCAGTTCAACGATGATATGTCCTCTCAGCGAAGACTCCAAAAATGACAGCAGGCAAAGTCAGCTTATTTATTAAATCCTCAGGTTAATAGCCATTGGAATCTTCCTCCGTCTGAAGAAAAACTTTGTCCAGCGTTCAAGACGACAAGGTTAAATAATTACTAGAAGACACTCTTCCACAGTATATCAGTCCAAGATAATCACCACGATTTCTATCTGTCCGCAATTTGGAATGCTATTTTAATTCCCAGCACTTTTGGCTTCAAAGGACGACAGTAGTAGAATAATTACAGCCAACTCTGCTCACAGGAATTATAAATCCTGCCACTAGTACTTTACAGGTCTGCTCCTCAAGAAGAGTAAAACTAGCTATCTTTTAGCTACTTGTTAGTAGTGGATGCTGGCAGCGAGTCCT
Organism: Ophioderma brevispina; assembly: GCA_023653785.1. NCBI lineage: Eukaryota > Metazoa > Echinodermata > Ophiuroidea > Amphilepidida > Ophiodermatidae > Ophioderma > Ophioderma brevispina. The sequence continues at coordinate 38,484 of JAMKCH010018715.1, forward strand.
TCCAGTGATAGTATTTAACACTACAGATAGATTCCCCTTTCTAACAATAATCATTCTCTGCATAAACATAACCTTACACTAGCTGACCAATCGGATTCAATCACCCGAATTACATCATTCATATATATAAACTTTATGGGGGATTTCCTAGATTCTGCAATGTTCTGATCTCAAAGCGTAAACAAGTTTAGTCAGTTACTAAGTTTAGCATTCTTGGGGAAAATTCCAATCACCTGTCTAGTTGTCAACAAAAAGGTGCATCGTGCATAAACAGCTCTAGGGAATCCCCTTTCTCTTTTGTATCGTAAACAAAGTACTTTTGCTGTGAGAAATCTTTTCTCAAATAAAATTGAGAAAATAATATTTTAAAGAAAATAATATTTTAATCAACATTTGGGTTAATATAACAAAGCACACATTGCTTTTTTTAACTCAACTCCTATGATGCTTTGGTGAAAAAAGACACAAAACATTTTTCAGCATGGGATTCTCTCACTGCATGGGCCATAATAAGGATAAACCCTAACGGCACTGAATCTCACAAAATGTACAGCTGGTGTTCTATGTGTGTAATTTTGTTAGATTTTGTACATAAAAATGTGATTACTTCAAAAACATGTTATGTTTTATAAATCATCTAACTGAGCTGATTTCCTTTAACCCAATGTTGACTGACACATATGATTCCCTTTCGAGAAGTGGAATGCCCCCCAAATTACCTAATAACACCCCTAAAAGAGAAATGCCCTCGACCAGTGACCCCAGGTCACCCCTGTCGACCTTAGCTCTTTCTCAATTACGTTTTGGCTCAAAGCCCAAGACGCGATGTACATTCCTGCTGTGGGGCGGGCCTGGAAGCGGGAAGTCAACTTTGGAAAGGGAAATCAGACTTCAGTTAGGATGATTATAAAACATTTCACCGCTGTTTTGAATAAATCATACACTGTGTGGAAACTTTTATTTCCTTTACACCCAAATGTTGACTGAAACATCTGCTTAACCCCGTTGAATGAATTATTTTAATCAACACCAGACTAGCCCACACAGTCGGAGGTGGAGCATGATATTCAGAGCAGTCAAAGAGAATGCAGCCAAAGGAGGAGACTACCTAAAACATAAAGAAACATATGTTAAAGGCCTAAAGGCATTACCATAAAAATCGGGGACAAAGATGCTCACCGACAACGGATATCGAGGCGAGACGTCACAGTCGGCACCGGATAGGAGAGTTTATGTATAGTGAAGTTGAGTTTAGTGTGTTTCGGCAGGAGTGCCCTCGCAACGTTCTATTGAGGAGTTTGTACGTTCTTTAGTAGTAAACCGACGAAAAAGTTTGTTGGGACCCTCCGCCGACCGAGCCTCGCAGATTTCGGGGCAATACTGATACCGCGGTGGTAGGCCCATGACGACGAGATATTACGAACCGAATGGGCTCGAGCTTGTGAAGCCCCTATCACGCGTTGGGATCATTAATTACAGCGCTAATCCAGCTAGCAATGTAGCTTTTGACGCGGACCCATGGGGGGAAGCGGTTGTTAAGAAACAACGAGTGTTCGTTGCCCCTGAGCGGAGTAGTTTTACGTTTATAGTAATCAAGGGCCCGAACAGGACACCACAGGCGATTTCCCGCACCGAAGAGGGACATTGCATTAGGGGTTAAGATAATGTTGAGTGTCGGAATGAGGATGACTCGTTCTTTGCCAAGAAAATCCCGCGGCCTTAAGAACAATTGGACCCTGTCACGAGAGAAATCAGACGCTGACATAGAGATATTCTTATCTCCGAGCATCGTCTCCAAGAGGCGAGAGCGGCCAGGAAGACCGTCTTAATTGTGACATTTTAGTGTGCCTCGGCAATCGGTTCGAACGGAGGCTTCACTAAAAAGACTTAAGACAGTATTAAAGTCCCAGGAGGGACCGTTTCTTCCTGGCGGAGGTCGTGTTTATAAAATCCCCAGGAGGAGCGGATCGAGCATCGTCATTAATGGTTGATACGTCATCCACAACCCCATGGATCGCTAAGAGACGGAATTGTAGTTGCAACAGTCGAAGTTTCAAGTCCTCTATTAAGCGATCAGTGAGAAGGAAAGTCAGCGATCTCGGCTAAAGAGTCTCGAGTCGGAGACACCTCTCGGCGATCACACCAGCGGAAGTAGGGTCAAAGACGCTTTAGAGTAAGCGTCCATGGGTGGGACTTCATCTTCCCGCTGATATGAGGGAGGCAGCCCTCTCGAAAAGCACAGGAATCTCGGCCATCGCTGCAGGATAATGCCACGAAGTTCCAACGCTAGGTGCTCCAGCGACAGCCTGGCGCTCCCTCCGTCCGGAAGGGGCACTAGGTCCGGACGGTTCGGTAGACGCAGCGGCAGCAGAGCCGCCAAGCGATCCAACATCGGACGAAACCAAAGGTGTTTCGGCCAAAAGGGAGCGATGCGGAGCGATGAGGAGACCCGGACGCTCCCGCCGATTTTCGAAACTACGCGATGTAGAATCGGAATCGGCGGGAAGGCATACGCCGTGAACCCCGACCAGTCCATCGCCAAAGCGTTGACTGCGTACGCACCGGGTGGGAGGCCAGGTTTGCAGTACAGAGGGAGCTGGTGACTAGGTTCGAGGCGAACAGGTCGATCTGAGGAATATACAATCTCTCGAAGATCTCCCGTACGACATATCGGTTCAGTATCCATTCCGAGGGGCCGGCATCCTGCGCGTGACAGATCGTCGGCAAGAAAGTTGACGGCCCCTGGAATGTGGTACTGCAGACATCGTGATGGCCCCTCGGTCCGACACCACGCTATGATTCGAATGGCGGCGAGGCACAGGGGCCGGGACAGAGGTTCCGCCCTGCTTGTTGATGTAGGCCACCACGGTTGAGTTGTCAGTATGTACTAGGACATGGCGTTCGCGTACCTTCGCCTCGAAGGGAGATAGGGTACGTCCCACTGCCCACAATTCGAGGGCGATTGACATGGGCCTGAGCCTCGGTCCGGGACCACGTCCCCGAGGCGCATCGGTCTAGGGGAAACCCCCCCAACCCAACTTCGACGGCGCCGTTAGATAAAACAATCTCGAAGGAGGCGCGGGGAAAGAAAAGACATCCCCCGAGTCAGGTTGGGGCGGTGAGACCACCATGCCAGGTGCTCCCGGATCTCCGAATTGATGGGGATCAGACGGGAGAGTCTGGGTGCTTGATCGCCTGTAATGTCGCCCGAGGTGCATTTGAAGCAACCTCATCTGGAGAGCGACCCAGTACGGGCCAAGGTCGACGAGACTGGACATCAAGCCTAGAAGGCGGAGCCAGTCTCGAGCGGGGGCTGCGGAAGCAACGCCATGGAGTCGTGAACTGAAACTACGGACATCCACCCGCTCGGCGTCGGTTCTGCAATGGCCCGGAAGCAAGTGCAGACGTGCCACCCAGTTACCTCAGGTCTTGAGAGGGGGTCAGGCTCGATTTGTCGAAGTTGACAATTGAAACCCAACCTCTGCAGCACCTGGATTGTGGGACCGACCTCTCGTAGTCGCCCGAGGAGACGACCGTAGATCAGCCAGTCGTCCAGGTACATGCAGAGGTTGATCCCCCTGCGCCGAGGAAGGCGCCCACTCCCCGGGTCACGACTGAAGACATGGGAGAGGTGGAGGTCCGAAGGGGAGCACGTCCACTCGTTACGACCGGCCCCGATTTGGAACGGAGCCGCGACGGTCGGATTTGCGGACTAGTGACGTGCAGGTAGGCCGTCTGTCAGATCCAAAAGAGACGCACAGTTCCCCTTCAAAGGACACAGCGCAGGATTGCGGGAGAGTTTCCATCCTGAACTTCTTCGGCATGATGAACTGATTCAACGGCTTCAGGTTCAGGATGGGACGCCAAATCCCAGTCTTCTTGGGAGGAAAAAAAAGAACGTCGACCAAAACACCCACTCGGTGAAGTGAAGGGGGGGGGGTGAGACCGGGGAAATGGACACCCTCGCCAGGAGGGCCGAGATCTCGGCCAGAAGAACTTGATTCTGCGGCTCCCCCGGAAGCGGGGTAGGGCTCGGCATGGAAGTCGATGGGGGTGCGCGTGAATTTTCTATTCGATACCCCGCTCCACCACAATCAGCACCCAAGGTGCGGAGACATGGCTGGCCACTCCCGCACACGTAAGAACTCAAGCGGCCGACCACCGGAGGTGGTCAGGTTCCCTCCCGAGGGAGAGACCCGCGGCCGCGGGCCCTCGGACGAAGGCTTCTTCCCCTTCCAAGGCGCCTTGCTTTGGGGAGGGGGGACGAGACTTCGGTTGGCCCGGGCTTCTGAGAAGAAGTGGCCGGGCCAGCGGGACCTTCTGAGAAGAAGAAGTTGCCAGGGCTGCGGGCTTCTTGGGTTACTGAGACGGTGTCGACTTCGCCTGCTTGGCGGACCGGCTGGGAAGAAGAAGAGCGCGAGCACTCTTCTTCTTCTTAGCCGAAGATCCCCGGGAGGAGATCTTTGCCTGAGCCTCCTTGAGTGCATGCTCCGACTCTACACGTTCCGCTGGGAGGCAAGACGTGAATCACCGAACGAACCCCAAAGAGGACGTCCTGTGGAATCGGGCTTGGCCTTAGAGACCTCGATGCAGATCGGCGATCAGGGTACGCAGAGTGACAGCAGGCATTTAGCGTTCGCAGGAAGCTGATGCGAACGCGCCAAAGACATTGAAGGCCTCCGTCTGCCGAGTCACTAGAGAGGCTAGGACAGTCAAAGCAGCGGAGGCTTCCGAGGAGGGAAAACTCCACCCTCGCCAACGAGGATCTGAGGTCGTAGGCGAGGACCATAGAGAAAGCGCCTAGTCGACGCGGAGGTCACAAGCCAGGTCCAGGTGCCTAAACGGGTCCTCCCAGAAGGGGGAGACGCATCGGGGCGGCCTTGCCCGTTGACAACTTGGCCGCTAGGTCAAGATCTATGGTCAGCGAGTTCCTCAGGAAGGAGTCAAAGTCTCCTTCGGTAGTCTCACCGCCCTGGCGAAGTTGTCAACGGTACGAAGAGAGCTTCTGAGTGGACCTCCCGGAGCGTTCCACAGAAGACCAACCGTTCTGTGGGAAGCGTCAACGGCCTCGACGCGTTTCCGGAGGGAGGAATAGGGAAGCCCAGATTGGATGTCCCTCCTCCGCACGCTGCTCGGAGCGAGCAAGGCAGGCCGAGACGTTCAGCCGCCCTGCCAGCCCTGAGGGGTGCACGCGGGAGAGACTCCACCTCCTCCGATCCGCAGCTGCCCGCGGACGTCGACGGCTGGAAGGAGCATCACCATGTGGACTCTACCTCCGGAGTCGAGTCCATTCACGCCAACGCTTGTCCTCCGAAACATCGGAAGTTGAGGCTGGTAGGAGTCCTGGGAGGACGGTGCAACAGACGAGCAGAGATGGAGGCGGAGGGCGAGGCGACGCCACCTGGGCGCCGACACCAGGGCCTCCCGCGGGGGGACCCAAGCCAACTTGCGTAGGCTGGGCGCAAGGAAGCCATGGGGCTCGAATGCACCCAGCCCGACCATGAAGAGGGTACCGCCGAGAGAAGGCGTGGGGCCGACACCCAGTCCCAGGGCAAGTAAGCCGAAGGGTAGTGGACGGGTACACCGACCTGCCCCGGCCCGGGGTACAGGGCTGTACTGCCCGCAGCCTGAGAGGCTCCCAGAAAGGAAGACAAAACTGCCTGCAGCAGCGCGCGCAACTGCCTTCTTTCGTTCCGTCGAAAGAGGATCAGAAGACAGCCACGAAGCAACCTGGTGACTGCGGCTGGGCAGCCGACGGCGGAGGAGCGGTGTGTGTGACCTATAGCCTTGGAGGGCTCCCGCAAGCAGGAAGAAGCCCGGTCGAAAGGACCATGCCCGACTGTCCCACCCCAGGCTAGTCACAGCTCGACTGGGGTGGGTAAGCCAGTACGGGGGAAGCAGCGTAACTAGAAGGTAGGTTGCAGGGGTACTGCGTCCCGCAGGGAGCCAAGAAGATGCCCAGCAGGAACGCCAGTGGCAGGGGCACCACCGGGTACCCCACCATAGTAGGACCCGCCGCGGAGACAAGTGCCGGAAAGCCAGCACTAGCTACCGTAGCAGACGTACCCGCATGAGAGGCATGAGCCGACCTAGTCACTGGGGCATATGCGGACGGCCCAACCCAGCGGAGCACCACTCGCTACCCAAGCCCCGAAGGGCCCGGAGCAGGATGCGGCGCCGGGCGGGAAGCACTAAGGGCTAGCAAGGCTAGTCAATGAGGGGTGTTTTGTAGCGAGCGGATTCAACACCTGTGGCGTTCCGCCAAGGGAAGCCGAGGCCAAAGCCCCAGGGTTAGCCGAAACATACCCCAAAGTAATGGCCACCGTGGTCGCGGTTCGAAGTGCCGAAGACACCGGGACCGCAACCACGTAGGTGCGAACAACAGCGGCGATGGATAGCCCGGGCGGACATGAGGCCTCACCATCACCACTCACCACTACCGGAACGTCTACCGACGCCAAGCCCCCTAGGGGGATTGGCAGAGCATACCGCGCTAGCCTGCACGGAGCAGCCCCCTAGGGCTGAACCCAAGGCGAGCTAGCGGCGGTGGCGCGCCGCCAGGGCGGCCGAAAGCCACCTCATCGCATGCCGTGAAGAAGTAGCCAAAGCTACCTCACCTTCGGGAGAACAAGAGCAGCAGCGGCTGCCTTGAACGAACCCCGGGCCGGAGCCCGACTACCACCCCCCTTCCCTGTGTACGCAAACACGAGAGGCGTACCCATGTTCGATGGTTGACCATTGAACATCCGACAGGTCCAAGACAGAAAGAGGCGCACCGGTTGGTGCGGGAACATGCTGTGTCGACCCACAAAAGGATGAGGGTCACACAATGGAAATGGGTCGGGGCAGCGCACGCAAGATGCGCCATGATCGGGGGTGAGCGTGAGTTACTAGATGGAATAGCGTGCGCAATAACCGTACAGAAAATACAAGCGTGCTTGGAGTTCTCCCGGGACGGCAAACGGTCAAGACACAAAAAGCAACTCGGTAACTGAGTCACGAACGGTTTTAAAGAAATTTTTCAAACAAAGTTTTTCACATATTTATTAAGTATACCACAAGCATAATAAAATAATACCACACTAAAAAAAAAAAAAAAAATCCATATAAATTGTTAGCTAGCAAGCAAGCCAGCTAACAAAAGACAGTAACAACTCACACATAGTCAAAGGCGTCAAAGCAGCAACAAGTGGCGTAAGGCTTGACCTTGTTTACCTTGTTTCCCGCTACACAGAAAACACATGACGGCAATGGCGGCAAAAAAGGATAAAAAATAAAGAGCCTTCTCCGACGGCGGAAAAGTCTCCGTTTATTCCGTCCAAATGAGCGCTCTAAATCAGTGTATAATGCAGTATATTTCCAGATAGAAATAGGTATAGTAGTAGGGAGTATCCGTAGGAGACGACAATATTCCAGTATCAACATCTCAGTTAAATTTTGGCTATAAAGAGTGCCAGAGCTGCGGGAACACCGTCCGTCTGAATAACAGGCCAAAACGGAAATTGAGGAAGAGCTAAGGTCGACAGGGTGTGACCTGGGCGCACTGGTCGAGGCATTCTCTTTTGGGGTGTTATTATGGTAATTTGGGGCATTCCACTTCTCAGAGGGAAATGCATATGTTTCAGTAACATTGGGTGCTAAAGGAAATCAGTGTCAGTGTAGATGATTTTTGTAAGATTCAGTGATTTAACACACACACACACATAGCACACACAATTGCACACACACCACCTTCCAACCATACAAAAACAACAAAGACACATGCAATTATAAAATCACACAAATAGAAAAAAGGAAATAAAGGAAACGCACACGACTCGGGCATCATATATGAATTCAAAACATTGATACAATGAACCCAAGTGAGTGGGGTTAGGTTTAAACAACATAATCCAACAATCACTAACATGAGAAAACCTAGCAACACACTGGCTAAAATGAGGAAGCTAAGTGATAGCAACAAGCACTTAGAGATCAACAAAACATACCAGCTTTTCTCTCAATGGCAGGAGTGATCTTCTGTCGTCTTGTACTGTATGAGTGAGACGACCCACGGCAGAGGAATCAAGGTACCGAGAGCTGAGGGAGCCACACTGTCTATTGAATGATCTGCAAGTTAAGGTAATGAAAGACTTTTAGCAGAGTCATAGAGGACTAAATGAGAGAAGTACCGTAAAAACACTTAATTATTTTCTTAACAATTCAATTTCCTTCAAATCCGATAACTGTCTACTAACATTGATTTGTCGTTAAAACTTATCTCGGCTTCCCAAACCTATTGTTCATTCGTCATTTGGTTAAATCCCGTGCATTTTTTTTTGGAAAGGGCGCATCCATAATTAATGATTTTTACTAATCATCTTCCCCGATTGGACCAGTGTGCATCATCTTTTCAAACGGGGCCGCTCAAAATTATTCATCTGGTCTGGAAAATACTCTCAACACTCCTAATTGAAGCCAAGCGAGAGGGATAGGTGTGCGTATGATTAAAGTACTTAGTGGTTGAATTGATGCAGTAGCTGGATTGATGTAGTCGCCCACTGTGATTGAAGGAGTTATGTCGTTGATGTTGAAAGTGTTCCGGGAGAGGTTCCAGTCACCCCCCCCCCCAGCCTTATAGGTGTGGGAAATATGATTGTAGATAGAAGTCCTTTTTTCCAGTTGGTTTAATATAACTCTGTGTGTTGATTTAGTCGACGAGATGAGCACCGTGATGAGGCCGGATGAAGGAACTTTCCTGCAGGGATGAGCTATGGACCCTGACGGAATCGTCTGAAAGCATAGTAGTTTGCTATTTCCTCGGTCTTGTAGTGGTTCCCATCCCCAGTTGGAAAGCATTGATGTCACACTACTGGTCTTTTATAGGCATTGTAGACAAAACAGGCACCTCTGCACGGTATAGATTCAATTTTGTCACACTAAGTCACCAATGTGGGGTTCCACACCGTCGAGCAATACTCGAGGGGAGAACGGACAAGGCATTGAAGGCAGAAGATTTCAAATCACGGGTGCAGGAATGTAGATGCGTCGGAATGAAACCAAAACCTTAATTGGCTTGGGTCGGTGGATTTATTGATGTGATAGTCCATCTACGATAATGAGAGAGCTCTACCAAGATATGGTGAGAGGTGGTCTCTGGAAGTGTTCTGTACAATAATTTTGATTTTTGCTGTTTGGATGTTTTGGAACGAGAGACTTTAAGAGTGCAACATTGTCAGTGTTAACAGTCATTTTGCCGTTTGTCTTGCCCATTTGTCGGATGAGGTGTCAAGGTCATGTTGTAGGTACGTGCACGTTTGTCAGTGTTAATGTGTTGATACAAAACGCGTAAATATGCGACACAGTCTGGGATGTGGATGGAAAGGCCATGAGGGAGGTCGTGATGGAGAGCAAAAAGAGGAGGGGCCTAAGACTATGCCTTGTGGCACGCCCTACCGATCGTAACATGGGTCCAATCTGAGTGCTCGCCATCAACAACCCTCCTCTGTTTACGTTTGGTGAGGAAGGTTTGGATATCCATTAGGTAAATTGCCTGTGATGACATAGTTATTGAGTTTGTATAGGAGGTCTGTAATGGTCCTTGCATCGATTTTTTGTTGGTCAAAGGGACGGCAGGAACCGGTTAGCTTTTATAGAAGCTTGTTTTCTACCCTGGCCTAATACTAAACTAACAAGTTCAGGGGCGGCGGGCAAATGCTGTCTGTAGACGATCGTGTACAACACAAAGGTTTACCGGGATGTTTACCGGGACGCTAGTGATTGAATTTCTGTCTTGCCAGTACGCTTACCAGACACTTGCTTAAAATAGGAATTTCCAGGAGTCCGGATTTCTTTATATGACGGTAACCGGTTTTGGTAGCAGGCGAGGGTCGGTACATAGTTTGTAAGGGATACGTAAGCCTTTAAATAACAGGTGTTGCTGAAAATCGGGAGTAAAAGTACAAGCAGGAGTTCAAAATGCGGCGACTTTGCGGACACTTAGTATCAGTGTAAAACGTGTGGTGAAAAAAAAAAAGGGGGTTGGCCGGGGCGGTATTTCTGCCCGGCGGAGGCAGTGGCCATCTTGGAAAAATGGTTGGTGGGTGTTTTTGTTGGTGTTCTCATTCGTTTTATTTGCTAAATTAATCCTCGCTAAAATGTCAGTCTAGGGATTCCCCGCAATAAAGTACCCGCAAAATTGGAAGTGTTTACAGTATATATTTCATGCAGGTGCCATGATAATCTGCACATGTGGAAAACAGGGTGCCAATTATGTTAGGGTTAAAAATGTTGCCACACAGATACACATATATACTACCAAGCAATCACCAGGTTCTCCCGCTTTGCAGATCGGCATTCACAAAAACAAACAATACTTTATTGGTGAAGATGTTTAGATAGGCTAACATATTATGAACCCACTGGAAAGCAACTCTGTCGTAATACTGCCATTATGAAACTGACGTGACCTATTACCTTACTGAACATGGCAACAAGCAAGGCTAGTTCTTCCTGCTTTGTCTGCCAGGTGTAATTCTTAACGGTTTCAGCCCTTCCAATACTTTGATCACGCTGCCCACCACCAAGAAGAAAAAGGTGATTTCATGCAAGGTCAATGTGTTATGGACCAAATTCAAGTATGTGAAGCCACATGGAAAGGTAACCAGAATGCACCATTGATGCTGTAACAATGTGTGTATTCTAAGCACAGTACTAAATCGTGAGGCTCAAGGTCATGAAAAAGTGAACCCTTGGTTGAACACATGGACTCCTTGACCATGAGCTCGCTGCTTGAATTACGAAGGGCATAGAACAAAGAGAGTTGTTTGCATTTTAATCCCTCTAATCATAAACACCATGCATATTCAGTATAGGAATGAAAGGCCACAATTGGAAAAAGGATGGCCTTCTTCAAAGGATGACACCGGGGGTTGCCGAGGTCCAGGACTTAAACATTTTGATACAAAAGTAGGCAAATTTGGGGATCCTTCGTAGTTTGCTGAAAATGTTGTGAGGACTTGGTTACTAAAAAAAAAAATGTACCAAGAATGATAACATTAGGAATTTGATTTCAAGTAAAGTAACTGCTGAAGTTGGTGTTCGATAGTCCAGGATTGGTATTTTGAAACCAAAAATGGTAACCAAGCGATTTTTATGGTGAACAGAACATCCTTTAATAATGAATCACTAAGCACAGAGTACATTGATAGCCCAGCACAAGGTGCTCTAGTCAGTTACGGTCATAGGGCGGACAAGTTAAGGTAAAATTGGATGAGCGTGGTGTAAAATTGCCTTAAATTTGCTGACAAATTTTTTTCAACTAAATTTTTTTTATTTTTTTTAAGTTGAGATTTTTGTATAAATTTCTGCTTATTTATCATTCAGTGTCAACTGCTTTATTGTTGCTTGGTACCCTGAAATATGCTTATGCAGATAACAACTTACTATACAAGTTTTTAATTTTATTACTCTAACAGTAAGGTGATTCCCCACCTTCATACTTGAGCAGATTCTGCGCCTGCTCTGGCTGTGTTCAGTCTGGTGTTGTAGGTAGGGGTCCGGTTTTGCCGGAAGACTTCAGTGCCGACCATTGTGTACCAATAGGAAATTTAACAGGGAGAGTGCCTTTGAGGACCAAAGAAAAAAACAAACTAACAATCACCTTGTGTCTGGTATGGGTGGTTAGGCAACCATTGCCACCACCACAACCATTATCAAAAGAATTATAATTAACATTCACCCTTAACCATCACCCTCACCGTCGTCGTCAGCGCTACCTCACCCTCATCGTAGTTGTCTACTCGTCGTTTCCTCAATCAAAGTCCTCATTCAACGTCTCACCTCATCATCATCATCATGCATAATCATTGCCTCAACTTTTGCAGATTTCCCTGACTTTCAAGAAATGCGTAGCTAGCTGGTTTTTTTGGGGAAATTTACTGGGTGGGGCAAATACATTTAGGAAAATTGTTAAAAACCAACCCAGAAAAAAAACACAAAAACGAGAGCATAAGGATGCTGTGGCCTTACTTCAGAGGGTGGGTTGAAGTTATGCAGATGAGGTGGAAAAACCAACTATAGGTACAAGCAACAATGACTGTTCAAGTGATAATCCCATATCATCCACGTCCCTTAAGCATTTTTTTTTTCCACTTTCAAAAATAGGAGCGGACCCGTCCTTTTTTTAGGAGAAATTTGCCCCTAGATCTAACAAGAAAAAATAATGCTACCACTTTTTTGCCGGTGATCGTAGGGTATGTAGTTTTTTCTGAAAAGGAAGTTAGGGATATATAGGCCTATAGCCAGTGAAATTTGTTCATTGTTAAGGCCAAACAAAAAATCAAGTTGTTCCGTAGGTAGTCAAAACCGAAATGTAAAATGCACTTTTATTTTTAATTTAAAAAAAAGAAATTGAAAAGGGTTTCCCCAGAAATGACTCAAATTGGCTAAATGCGCAAGTCAAGGAAAGTTGCACTCCTCTTGATTGTCCAATAGTTAGTTTATAAAAACAAAATATTGATTTTGGATCACTTAGAGATCTTAAAAATTGAAACGTTCTATCATCGGTTTTTGTCTATAAAAATGGAAATTCCTCAGTTAAATAAAAAGAAAAACACAACAAAATACGGGTAAAATGGCTCCAAATTAAATTGCATGTGGCTACTACTGGCAAACAAACTTGATCCCCTGCTGAGACACTACTCCATCAACACTGCTCCACCACCCCTTTCACCCAAAAACCATTGGATCCTGTAGCCATCAAATTACCTGACTACCCCTACCCAATCAACCAACAACTCCACTAACCATGCCATTGGAATACTGACTTTGTCCTTGTTCACCACTGATTTCAGTTAATCCATCAACCAGGGGCAGCAAAAGCTACAAGACTAACTAATATAGGTTTAAAAAACCTAATTTTTGCACAATTTATTGCCTTAAGGTGGTATATCAGGGATTAAACAGTCAAATTAGCTGACATTGAGGAATAGGAAGGGCGTGTGTATGGCCCAGGCCAGGGAGATTAAACATAATTATTTAAGTACCATTAACTGTGTTTTCTCAACTTTATTACAAATTGAAGAAAAATGGATTTCTTCCATTTGACAGAAAATGTAGGAGCAAAACTACATCCTCTGTTGACCTGATGTATATGGTCAGAAATGTCAGAGTTTATTAAACCCTGATCTAGGTTATGAAGCTAAATTGCATTTTGTATAGGCATTCCCCTTCCTGTCAGCCACCAACTCACTACCAAATCAACCAGTTATTAGGAATGAAAACTTCGCAGCTGTCAAACCACGATAATGAAAAGTTATATTCAATGAGCCTGTTCAAACCCAATGTATTAAAAATTTTTTGTCAGTACAGGATCTCCGGCAACTTTTGGTCTTTGTGATTTTTCAAATTTTGGCTTTCTTGCATTCTTAATTAAACTGTAACGGGGGGGGGGGGGGGGGGGGGGGGGGGCAACAGGGGGGGCAAAATTTTGAGGCCCAAAAAATTTGGGGTCTCCGAAACTAGGTGGTCAGAAATTTCAGAACAATAAGCTGCGACTCCCTTCAATTCGAGCTTACTTTTTGAGGAGTTTTGAAGAATATTTGGTAGGTTAGAAGATGGGCTTTGGACTGAAAAGTGGGTCTCTGGCAATGAAATGGTCTGAAATGGGGTTCACTGGAACTGAAAAAGAGCCTGGAAATGAGGGGCAGTACATAACCATACCATAAAGCAGTGACATAACCATACTTCCTCCCAAGTTGAGAACTCCCCCCACCCAACCTTACATTTGTTTTGCTGGTCATACCCACACTTTTTTGAAACATTTTAATTTTATGTACCACATTTTTACCATTAACATTTGATTTCCAATTCACACACACACAACCACAATGCACACATGTGCACATGCAAACACCACACACACACACACAAATGCACACATAAACAATAGTTCATACTGGACGTTCGCGGTTCTCGGCTTCGCGTCGCTATATCAAAGAATATAAGCTGTGGGCACGCCCCATGACCTTTGAACCTGCAATGTGACCTTTGGCCTCACAAACAAATGAATCGATTTAACTATTAAAATTAAAAAAAAAAAAAGTTGGTTCCAATTGAACTCAAGTTTTCAATTTTACATTTTTAGCCCATTTTTCAAACTTGACCTCACATGACCTTGACCTTTCAGCAGACCTTTGCCCTCATCAACATATGAGGATCCCATTGTGACTATGACAGAAGTTTGGTTCCAATGGAAGTTAAACTTTACAATGAGGTCAATTTAAAAAAAACCTTAACAATTTTTGACAAACACAAACACACATTACATACACACGCCACAACATATTGATAAGTGGTCCTGCCAGCTATAGTGGCGGCCCACAAAAAATGATGATGGAAATGGCATTCAAAGGAAAAAAGAATCACTTTTTATTTGTCAGAACAAAGAAACTTAAAAATTTAAGAGGTGGTAACATTACTCCCATGGTGACAAATAATATTGTTATTGCATACCTATATTATGTTAAAATTACAAGGGCAGTGCTATATGAAAGAACGTAGAGTGACAGGATAGGACCCTGGCACCATGCCAAAAACATAAATATCCAGGCTTACACATAAGCACATGTGACTTATCACGTACACTTGACATTACTGACCTTGATGTCCAAAAATGGTTCCCTGTTTTTTGGTAGAGACCTTACTAACAACGCATGCAAAGAGTCGCCAGACAACTACAGTGAACCAAGAGTATTGACTATATTGAATCTTTTTGTTTACAAGAAATTTGCGCCAGTGTTACACAGTGTTAACAAGCAATTTCTGTGTGTTTCTTGGAGTTATTGCCCTGGTTTCTTGCGGTTAATGATTCCAAGGGGGGGGGGGTGAGTGTTTTGGGCCCATATAGACCCTTTGCTGGACTCCTCCATATCACTGTTTTGTTTTCATAATGTGTAGTAAATGGAAATAAAGTTTGATGAACATATTAATCTATCACCAAAATCTCTATTAGACTTACTCATCAGTTTCTAAAGTCATCCCCATTTTTCTTACCATTTTTACCCGCCTTCATCTTTCCTCCAACCAAAGGCACAACACTTCCCTGATTGACTGCAGGTGTTTTCCCAGATCTGCAGGACATGATCTAGAGCGTCTTACATAGGGATCTGCATCAGATCCAAACACTGGTAGCGGCAAGGTGGCTTCGTCCTCCACTGCATCAGTGATGATATGGACCAATGTGTCGATCACGTCCTGGGTGACAAACACAAAACAAATATAGAGAGGCTTAGTTGAACAAGCGGTTCTCAAATCCACAAGTGTCCCCTGCTTTTGCGATCCCCCTTCCCTCACTCCTCTTTTGTAACTTGACCTCAGAGGACCTTTGACCTTTTGACAAGTGACCCTAACCTTATTCATATAATATTCTCTATTGCATGGTACGGCCTAAGTTTGGTTGGCAATGGACTTCAAACCTTCAAAAATGCAATTTGATGTTTTCAGCCCATTAACTTTACCATCAGATTACCTTTGACCTAGGTATGTTGACCCATGACCCCATTATCATATAAGTCTCCAAGGGGCATACATGTACCAAGGTCTGTAGCAAGTGGACTTCTCTTCTTGAATAGGCCAATTTGATGTTTTTAGCCCATTTTAAACTTTATCTCATGTACCTTGGACCTTGGGTATATGACTATGACCTCATTATCTTATGGACTGGCTCCCACGGGCATCAATATTCAAGTTCTGTAGCTATTGACTTTTACTCTTAAATGAAGCCAATTTGATGTTTTCAGGCTATTTTATAACTTGACCAACACATGACCTCTGACATTGGATGTGACCCTTGACCTCATTAATATATGAGGTTAGCAAGGACATCTATGATCCAATGTTTGTAGCTTTTGACTTTTACTTCAGGTCATTTGATGTTTTCATCCCCTGTTCATACTTGACCTCAGGACCTTTGACCTTGGTATGTGACCCTTACTCATCACATATTGAGGTTTCCAAGGGGCATCTATGATCCAAGTCTGTATAGCAATTGGACTTTTACTTCTCGAATGAGAAACTTTATTTGAAACTTTAACCTCGAACACACGGCCATACGGCACACGGCCATATCGGGAACACGGCCATAGATCAGACAAAATTAGGACTGGTAAGTGTCTCACCTTCCTGAATACTTGCATTGACACAAAAATGTGCCCAAGGTCCTCGGATAATCAATTGACATTTTACATCTCCTTCTTGAACTGTAGCAAATGGCAACTTTGGGCATATGTTAGTGATGGGACTTTAGTTTGCATGGAGTACAAACATTTTTTCAAAGTGCTTAAATTTTGAATATCGTTTGTCAATAGTCTTACTGATATGTGGTATGACATGCGGTCATGCCTAGAACCTCTTTTTCCATACGGAAATGGTATAACCTTTAAATCCTTGCATATCTTTTCTTAATGCAAAATGAACAATTTGTGCCAGCCCACAGCTTTCTAAGGGAGAGTTGTTTACTTCACAATGACTTTCTGAGAAGTGTCTGTGTTACAGAAATAGTGTTGAAACTGAAAACTAATATGTGATGCATCTGGGAAAATCACCACATTGTAGGAAATTTATTTTTGATTTTTTTAATATCACTGCAGAGTTTGGAATATACAAGTTTCATAACTGTTTACTTCTTCTTCTTTGATACACGCATCAAAAGTTACCCTTGCACAATCTGACAAAAAATAAAGTACAATATAACGATTTAAGCTATTTCGGTATTTTTTCAAAACTGTCCTGTGCCACATGTGGCAGTTTTTCCCAGAGCACATCACATATGACAAAATACACTAACTCCTAGCTTAGTTGTCAAAGCACCCATCTGGTAATTGGAAGGTACCTGGTTAAAATTGGCATCATCATGGTTTGTGGGTGTCGTGTGTTGTTCTCATTTGTGACAGAACTTATTTCTGAGTGCATTGTGCTACATGATTCTTTATTTGCATTTTCAATTTCATATGTGGGTTTTGAAATGGTTTCTACAATTTTCTTGTGGAATTTTTACCACTGCAAGAGAAAATCATACATGCAAGTCTTAGAAGAACACATAACTGATCTGCTCCACATAAATAAACTAACTGCAGAACAACCCATGATCCTCCAAGCTTAGTGGATAGTTCATGCAACAGCATCTAACAAACAAGCGGTATGCCAGCATCAGACGTTGTTTCTCCTGGTGTCTGTGAGCTTTGACTATCGCTATGTGAAGAGCTAACAGAATCTTCTGAATACCATCCGGAAGAAAACACATACAGTATGCATTGAGCCTAATTACATGTAAGCATTACAAAAGTAACTAGAATCACACAGAAAATGTCCAGACTAGTTTCATGCATTATCATCATATTTAATAAACCCGAATATTTAATTTAAAATGTTTGCATTTTTTTAAGCTATGGAAACCCATAATGTCACTGGACGACAAACCCATATGTCTCATTTTTGGCAATAAATAATTTTGATAAGTTTCACTGGCCATATAATATTTAATATTATTACATATAAATATCATCAAGTACTATTATGGTACAAATTATTCAAACACTTATGTTTTATAAATCATCTAACTGAAGCCCAATTTCCTTTTGCCCTGATTACTGAACAATGCATTTCCCCTTCTGAGAAGTG
>JAMKCH010018716.1:0-65095 GCA_023653785.1 Ophioderma brevispina
AAGTCCTTGATTAACATATTAGGGGTTAATAATTTCAGCTTCGAAATACTTGTGTAGGTGGGTGCGGGTGCTTTTGTTGAATGCTTGGACGGCGGATGATAACCATTTTTTTTTTTCAATGAAAGGCCCTCGGGGTTTGTTTGCTCCTGGCTACCTTTCTATTCCAACTAGTTTTACAGGATCACAGTTCCAATATCTACTTTATTGGAAACTCCTCTACTTTACATAATCCATACATTAATGTAGGGGCAAACCAACGTTAATAAAGGCCTTACTTTCATTCATCTGCTTACGTATGGTTCCTAATGGGTGCCTAATCAATTGGCGTTGCACTTTTCTCGTTTTCATCGCCTGACGTATTGACAGTGTCCTGATTGCCCTCGTTTTCATCGCCGGCGTATTGACGGTGTCCTATGCCCTCGTTTTTCACAATCAATTCATCGCCGTGGTCGTACTTTTACGATGTCCTGATATGCCCTCATTTTCATCGCCTGGCGTGTTGACGTTGTCCTGTTGCCCTGCTTATCTCGCTGCGTAATTCACGTTGTCCTGACTTGCCCTCGTTATCATGCCTGGCGTATGACGATGTCTATTTTCTTCCTTTGCCCCGATCTTGTCTGTTAAAATATAAAATAATTGGAAATTGAGCAGTTTAGCGGGAATTCGGTAACTATTATTAAGTCGGCCTTCGACAATCCCCGTATTTTTTTTTTGTACAGCTTTGTACAGATGCCGACCCAATCAGGGTTTTTTTTCCTTATAGGCCTATGAATGCACTGTGTGCACAACCTCATAATGCATAAGCTTCATAAGCCGTCTTATGCAGCTTTTCAATTATTCACCTTATATGTGGCTTCTGCAATTAGGCCTATTAACTTATGCAGCTTATGCATTTATTCAGCTTCGCAAACCATGCAGATTATGCAGCTCATGCACATGCAGCGTACGCACTTATGCACTTATGCAGATTCTGCGGAGCTCTTATGTAATTATGCGTTTTACATCAGCCGGCACCCGCTTTACAAACAAGTACAACGCTTTGTGTAAATGACACAAAACACAAGATTATTTTCTATTGTCATATTAGAGCTACATAGTAGGCCTACCGAGATTTTCGCTTATTCCTTCCCTTTGACTTTACCTACTTTTCTTACGAAGAAACATTGCCATACCCCTATCGCTAATGTAGATCCCAGAATTCCACAATACAACCACCACTGAAGCCTCCGCCGCCGCCGCCGCCGCCGCCACCGCAACCGCCGCACCTCCGCCGCCTCCACCGCCACCACCACCACCACCACCACCACCACCACCACCACCATCCACCACCACCACCACCCCACCACCCCACCACCACCACCACCACCACCCCACCACCACCCTACTGCTCTACGCCAAGTCGTGTGTCTCTGCATAGCATATATCAGGGTATATATAATTTTCTGCTACCCTCCCTCGGGCATATAAGTCTCCACATAAGAACTCGAAGAGGCATTACAGCGGACTCTGCTCGCCTTTGTGTCCCAATTGTAGAAATAGGAGGTATTACCGTATCCTAGTAAAGGTAACATTTATGCTCCTTCTTCAAAGCCTAGTTACTGCACCATACAGCAAGATGTGTTTTCCACAGCTGGGCCCCGTAAAAGGCAACCTTAATGCTCTGTTAACATCACGTGACTTGTGAAGATCATATCATGACATTAAAAAGTATCGCAACATATCTCCTAAAAGAGGTAAAACAACACACAGTTCCTTTCTAGATGTTTACCGAAAAGCTTTTGATTCGGCGTGGAAGATGGTCTTAATGAAGGCGCCATGTATACGTTGAAGTAGAGTTCCTAAATTTTTGATTACTGGTAAGCTTTGTTGAGGAGAACAAAGTGTTGGAAATGTGGGATCACCACCTCATCATCTTAGGTTTGATAACTTACAAATATCCCTTTTTTGGTGTCTATTTCCACTAAACCTTCTTAATGATCACAAGTCATATAAGATCATGGCTATTGAAATTGGCAATAGGTTAAGACGCTACAGTGATTCTCCCAAAGAGTCAAAATATTGACTTTGCAGGAGTACTCTAAAAGTGAAGGACGGTCTGTAGAATTCGAGTAAGTTACTTTTGTTCAAAAAATGCGAAAGAGCAAAAAAGGAAGGAAAACAGCATTGTCCAAATATGAATCTCCATTCGTTACGTTGTTGTAGAAAGTGTCCTTACGGACAGTAACGACTACAATATCTGATTTTGTCTTTATTAGGTTGCTTTCATCCTTATAACTTGCAGGGTATGTTAGGATAGCTATACTTGTTACAGACATGCAAAAATCAGATTTTTGATTATTTTTTTCGATTTTCTGATTTGGTAAATCACTGATAGTGTCTTTAATTGCGTATGTTAAATCTATTATTGATAACTTCCACAGCTTTAATCGAGTATACTACGGTGATACGCTTTGGAGGCCCGGGTTTGGAGGAAGATTATCCGTCCGTCAATAAATTATGCTTACGCGTCTGTTCAGTAAGTGCAAGACGGACATCGAAAGCTTACAATAGGGCGCTTGCACGGCAGGTCAATAGGTTATCTTGGCCAGACCTGCCTCCAGAACAACCCAAGCATGCAGAGAATACAAAGGAATCACCTGCAGAAATAACTGAAATGTTCAGGTGAACCAGGTGCATGTATTGTATTCCTCTCATGCGTTGGTTGATCTGGAGGACAAACAAAAAGTCCATTCAACATAATTTAGCTCTGTGCAAGCGCCCTATTACAAATGGCACGCTATATTCTGAAAGTATCATGGGTGGACTTCCATCTCTACCATGCAAACACGGCGCGTGTTCAACGCGTTATCAACATGGACATACACCGATGGCCCAAAACATATTAAATTTAGATTGTGATTTCATTGATTTCCGTTATAAGTTTATTGGTTGTACTCATAAAGAGTTGCTAACTGCGGCGTGGAATATTTTTTTGTGATATGTTTGTTAAAGAATGGACCGATGATGTGTTTAGCACAAAAAGGTTACTATGGGAAACGGCAAATATTTCAAAATGCAAATATAATTCTCTAGGCTTGTGCATTATCGATTTCCTACAAATACGACGTTATGTGATGCGGTCGTTTTAAGATTTTGCAAATACATGATTAATCACTATCTCAATAATTAAGTCACTTTGAAATATGAGATTCGGTGAATTTATAGAGTAGTACCAAACAAACGTATGCCAAATTTCTCAAGATAGCAAAAAAATGAATACGGCACGATGTGATATGGCAAGATTTCTATTGTTTTGCATACAAGAAATGCTCCCTATCTTTTGGCAAAATATCTAAATTCCTGCACAAATGCCACAATGCCATATAGGCCTGGTGTGTGTTCACAATGAAACGAAAATGGGAAGTCTTCCTGATCAATTGCATATTTTGTCAATTATCATCAGAGATTACCTTGTAATAGACCGTATTTTTTTTAAATATGTCCATCATTTTCGAGAATTCAGTTTTAGATGTATTAAATCTTGTCATACTTTATTTAATTTGTGCTTGTATCCTTTATGTCAGTGACTAATTGTTTTGGAGTACTGAGCCATTCCAATCCTCAATTCTTGAAAATATTGATTAATTAAAACTTACCATCGCATTTGGATGGCTTTGACGTATACGACTCTGGATCATATAGAATTCCACGGAAGCTAGTTCCGGCTGAATTTGAAGCCATGCAACACACCTTTGCTGTTTTCTGCAATTCCAGATTAACGGAGGATTTTCGGAACACAAGGTTTTCAATCCAGATGATATATCCTCGATCTGATACATCAGGGTAAGCTTTACATGTCACGACTCCGTTTGCGTAAGACACGTTAACGGTTGGCTTTACTGAAGAAAGCAAATAAAATTACATATTGTAAACAATTTTCTCAAGAACCTAGTCAATAAATTTTAAGAGTAAAAGCCGGAGGATTTTGAATAACATACATGAAAGATATGAAATGATTACGTCGAGATAATAATATTAATAACACTAATTATAATAATAACAACAATAATAATAATAATAACAACGAGAACGATGTGCAACCATTAATATTTTTCTGTTTTACCAACAGTTTTAATCTGAGAAGGAATGGGTCTGACAGATTGAAATTACTCCTATATCCCTTACGTCCCTAGAGGAAAATGACTGGCAACCTGACGATCACCGCAAAAAAGGGAGGTAGCGGTATCTGTGGTGTTAGATTTTAGGAGCACTTTCCCCGTAAACACAAGGCAGGGTAGTGGACCGTGATTTTCGAAAAGTGACAAAAAATGCATTTAGGGATTTAAGGGATATGGGGTATCCTATCCCTAACGTCCCTAGAGGAAAATCTGACAATCGCCGTAAAAAGTGAGGTAGCGGTATTTTTGTTGTCAGATCTAGGAGCAATTTCCCACTAACCCAAAGCAGAAGACCGCTTTGTGATTTTTTGTGGTGGGTTTTGAAGGATATCGTCATGAGTCTTCGAAACAGGCCAATCGACCATTTTGGCGAAATTGAGTTTTTTTGCATATTATGATACTATATCACAAGCTCTTTTCATATACCAAATATTGAGCAAAAATAACATTCCAATTTGTAGATATAATAGATTTTCACTTTTGGAAATCACACCCAAACGCCAAATGAATGTCTTTCAAACAGACCAATCTGCATTCGTCTGTTTGCTGTACCTGAAAATAACCGTACGACAGCTTATAAAGTGACCTATCGATCAATGGGATATTGCGAGATTCATCTCCTCTCCAGATCAACACTGGGTAGCCTATAGAAGTCTGGTCGATGTTTATATTAGTACAATGTGTGTAGCTGTATCTGAGACGATTTTGCCACACTAAAAATATAAATTTTTGCAGCATTTTACTGACAACAATTCTGACAAATAATTACTGTGAAAATTACAGTATACTGTAAAAATTGATTCATTCAAAACACTGAAAAATATATACTTGGCGAGTTGTTACAGAGATTGTGAATGTGTTGAAAATAAAAAAAAGCACTGACGAACACACTAACTTAGTAAGCCTATCCACAAATGTAACCAAAATTTTACGGTGCATATAAGTCTATAACTTTTTAATCTTGATAGTATGTCCTTCACCTCAAAACCTTATCTGTAAAGTTTCGCGCCGATATTTCAACCCGTTTTGAAATGAGAGCTAAAAACATTATTTTGTAATTCCCATAGAGTACTATGTAAAACTAATATTGGTCGACCAAAAATGGGGCATATTTTCGCTCATAACATCCAATCCAAACATCCTTTAGCCCTAATATTTCACAGGGTAAATGAGAAAAATAGTAGCTTTCTTCTGATAACCAAAATTTTGACAACTTCGGGTAAATCTGGGGTCCCAGGGGACGAGGCTATTAGCGATCGGACCATGGACCTTTAATTTTGGTAAAACACAATGCATTAAACGGTAAAATATAAAGTGAATTTGGATGGAAACTATAAAAGCTGTAGTTTATGGGATTTTGTTGGCAGAATTGCTGTCAGTGTTTTCCTGTAAGATTTACAGTATTTTTCCTGTAAATAACCTTTAATTGAAAATCCATAATAGTGCATAATAATGACGATATAATTCAAAGTTCAAATAGGAGCCTCTCTTATAATTTAGTCGTAATAGGCCTGGAAAATTGGACAAAAAGTATTTTGCTTGATTTTGAAATTACGGCCAAGTATATTGTCTGATCCTTTTTATTGTGAAGTCCATTGTAATTTTTACAGCGCACGTTATTTCGTCAAATACAAGATGCATTTGAGTAGTGATAAGTTTAAAACAAAAAACATTGATTTTTAGCTTGTGTTCTTTATAGACGGAGATTGCAAGAGTCTTGATGTCTATAAGCGACGATGAGCACGGCAAAAAGGGAACCTTCAGGTTTTGAATCGCGCCAGTTGAGTTTTTATTTTATATGTCTTTAATTTTTTTGGGGTTGTAGGCATAATAGGTAAAGGTTTTTTTTAATTTTGTAATGATACGTTTGTAATGATAAATATACGTTTCATGAGAATATTTCCACAAAATTCTTTATTCCTTTGAAAATGTTAACACAAACATAACATGATTAAGTTAAGGGAAATGTGCAAAAACAAGTAACCATTACTCAGTTTGTTGCTGCGAAATTAAATTTGATTGTTGAAGCTGTAATTGAGTAAAAAAAGATTCCAAATTCAAAAATATGTTAGTAATTCAAAGTTATATCAACAACAAGAACAATTTGAACACCAGCAAAGGTCACAAACAAACACAAAGTAGTAACTTATTTCACTTCAATTTTTTATAGATAGTTCAAAAACTCTTGTTGAAACCCTTTCACGTTTGGTATGAACATTGTTCATTTTAATTTGCAATATATTAATTTGAAAGGACAAAGTTAATGCTATAAATTAAATGTTCTTTATCTTCCCTGTATATAGGTAGCATAGTATTGTGGTTAGGTATTTGGGTCATTATCAGAGGGCCCAGGGTCGATTCTCAGTGAGATAGGCTTACATGAATAAAAGTTACTTACATGATTAATTTACATCCAAAATTAAGATCAATAATGATTGTAAAACATAGTACATCAAATATCCGTTTTCATTTTCCTCTTTTCTTGCTATATTTCCCACATACCTATGACATTTTTGAGTTTCATCAACTTAGTTGATTTTACTAATTAAACTAACTTGATAATTTCTCTGTGCACTTACTAAATAAGCTCAATAAAGTAATGTGATTTTGAGTACACACTGCAAAACATAGGGTGTTAAAATTAACACCACCGGTGTTCTAGGAGGACCACACCAAGAGGATGTCAAAATTCAAAATCTCAGTTCATCATATCTGTATATCCTATTAAACCTGATATTGCGCGTTCCCCAAGTAATAGTTGAGCAGTTAAGGGGGATATTCTGGCAGAATCGTTCAATTTTTGAAGAAAGCACGAAACTTTGTACATGACTTCTAGAGCATCAGAGGTTCCGAAAAAAAATAGCCCCAGAAATATTACGCCCTCTGGTGGCCGCCATATTGAATTCCAAAATGGCCGCCAAAATAACCGTTTTTTAGCCATAATTCTTTTTCTACAGCACCTAGAGGCAAGATTCAAGTGTCTATAGCTATGTTTTTGATACCAAGGAACTCCTTGGTGGTCTTATAATTCATCATTGAATGGTTCCATCATTGAATTTTTAAGATGACCGCCATTGGCCAATTTGGTGAAGTCGAGACGTCAACTGGTCGCAAAAGCCCTAAATTTCACGGATTCTCGTGATATGTTCCAGGTGCCACTGCCTACGGGGAAAGACCTTTTCGGAGGTCAATGGGCGTCCCTCCAAGCTCAAGCGCAAGAGCGGATAAAGTGCACCTCGGCAAATAAGACCGGGCCCTCAAGCGCTCAGGGCAAGCAGGGAAGGAGAGGGAAGCTACACCCCCTCTCTATCCACGATGAGGCGCTCAGCCAGCCGTTACCCCACTACCAGGGCTATCCGGCCCCTCAGAACCAGAAAGTGGCCCGGGGGTAAAAGGCTGGGAAAGCTCCGTGGGTAAAGACAGACGAGGGGTTACAAAAGGGCAAAAGACAAAGGGGGCAATCCAAGGGTTGTGGGGTGGTCGAGTCGGACAAGCCGCGTCGCTCTGACTACCCAGGGAAGCCCTCTTGCCACTTGTGGGTGGGCGGTCATCTCAGGAATTTGACAGGGGCATGGCGGGCAGTGACCACGGACTTTTGGGTTCTGAACGTGGTAGCCCAAGGGAATTACTGTATCAGGAGTTCACGGCCTGTCTACCTCCTTCCGAGGGTTGAGGTTTATCTACCTAAGTTCCAAGAGACACTACCATGTGGGACAAGCTCCGGCGGTAGAATACTGCTTTGTTGGCCATAACGTGCCCGTGATATTCCTTTCGATTGCAATTCGGGAGGTTTCTATTTCCACCATTTTTTTAACTACAAAAATATCGGGGCCCGTGGATGCTCCAACCATGGATACCTGAAAAACTTAAAAACGGGTTTATATGACCCCCGCACCTCCATATGGAGACCCTGAACAACAGTTACTCAGGTGGGGGTCTCCCCTGCAACCTTGTCCATCAATGCACTCGAGCGGTGGGCTATCTTTCATGCACTGAAAAAACGAACTGCGTACTCTGACAAGGGAAAAAGAATTTTGCGACAACATGACTCAACAAGGGAGGGAGGACAAGAAGCACCCAATCTCTGCAAGGAGACTCTTAGAATGGTGCAACGGAACATTGCTATGATAGCGTCCATGTAATGGGGGTGGAGAACATTCTAGTGGACACCCTTTCCCGGAAAGGCTACAAAAGTGCCAGCGAAGAGAAAGGGGCGTCAGTGGTAATGGCCCCTCCTTTCAGGCCCAGTCAGTTTGTGCTCATTTTTAGAGGCTAAGGGTCTTCCTTGTGGACCTATTTGCCTCCGCCGGGCGCGGTGAATCACCAGCTTCCGACGAATTACTCGTGGAGTCAAGATCCCCCCCACCCAGTGCGATGATACCAAGAGTCTTCAAGAAGGTTCTCAGTCCGACAACTGACTGTTCTGCTGTAGGGCCAATGCGTGGCCGTCGACTGTGGTTCCCACGGGTTCTAGAGCTGCTAGTCAGGGACCCCCTTGTCTTTCTCCCTCAGGGACAGGGATCTGATAAGCGGTCCCCGGCTGACCGTTCGTCCCAGTGCAATACCATCCGCGCTCTAAACCTGAATGTCTGGAGCAGAGACTTGAACAGATTACTGCGCTCCTTGCTCAGCAGGGTGGAGAATCTTACGATTCCCGGATCCGCCGGTTCTAATAGTGGTGCGCCAATCGAGAGATCGATCCGCTGTCTACGTCTGTAGGGAACATTGGGAATTTCCTAATAGAAAATCTTTCAGAGGGTTTTGGTGCCCAAACAGTCGGGGCACTGACCACCGCAATTGGGGCTACTCCATCGGGGTTTCCAGAGCCGACTCAGTGTCTCTAATAGCCCGATTCTGACGGAGTCTGCCGATGGCATGTTTTCGGCAGTCACCCATTTGTTCACTTGTGCCGGATTGGGACTGCTGCTAGTGCTCCAGGTCTAGCGTCGTAGGGAATTTAGCCAGGAATTAGCCACTTGGGTGACGGGGTTCCAAAATACATGACTTGTTCATTGGTCGAAGTACGGCGTGTCCATCATCTCACGGGCGGGTTTTCTCACAAGGAACCAGACCTTGCCTGTTACGCCACACCCAGTGTTTCTCCGGACCAGGACATTAGCCGCGGGACGGGGTCAGAGAAACCTTGGTGCCCACACTAAAGTGGTATCAAGCATACTGAAAGGCTTCGGAAGACAAAACAGGTTTCCTTCTCCTCGGCCCTCTCCCTTAATCCCTTTTGGCACTTTCATAAATCACAGAGCGGACCCCTGTCTTGTGTTTACAGGGAAAGCGGTCCTAGATCTAACAACACAAATAATGCTACCGGGACCGCTACCTCCTTCTTTGCGGTGATCATCAGTTTGTTAGTCTTTTCCTCTAGGGACATAAGGAATATATTCCAGCAACGTGGAAGATGAGTTGTTGCTATTGAGGAATGTGTTGCCGGTAGAAGTCGGTAATATACGGGGATACTCTAGAGCCTACCTTATCCCTTTCCTTCTGCCACCGCCTGAGACTACCAGGGCAGCGCTCCCATATGAAATGGATAGGGTGTAAGACTCGTGCTTCCAAACCCAGGGCATTCGGTGACCCACTGAAAAATAGGGGTCTTTGGGTGATATAGCCATATTACACAAAAATGTGTTGTTCCCGAGTGGACAATTTACAAAATTTTAAAATTTACAAAATTTTTCTAAAATAAGAGCGGCTTAAAACATTATTTTAGCTGCTGCCTCATACGCAAGAAGAAGAAGTCTTCAATAACGAGATGTTGTCATGTTCTTTCACCTTTTCCAGTTGGTGTTTTGAGGGAGTCGTAGAAGTCATCCTTGCCGGCTGCACTCGTGGTGTAGCTAGGATTTCAATGGGGGGGGGGGGCAATGTCGCATCTGAACCGACAGAAAAACGGATGGAACCGGTGTGAAAGTAATCATAATCCGGCAGGTATCATAGTCCGGGATCCATAGCGAAAAGCGTGAACTAATATTGCGTGAAGAATCAACTGAATCGATTGCTCTATTGTTCACCATTGTTCCTCCCTGGCTGTGAGCCCGGAGGACTATATTTCCTGCCACACCGGCAGCCCCTGGTAGGGTCCAGAGCGAAACCCTGAAAATTTTGAGTTTTATATGCTTTAATTGTCTTCTGAGGGCTAGTTCTTGCACGGTTTTACTTTGCTGCCCATTGATATTTAAACCTATATACTTTGCCGGCAATCCGGCCTCCAAACGCCGTGAAATGAATTCTTCAAGTGAACAGACATGCTCATCTCAACCGAACAAATCAAATATTGGAGGTCACGGCCCCGGCCACCCCTCCTATACTAGAATTAGTGTTCATGATGACAGTGATCGTTAGTTGGGGGTTATCGTGGAAACTGCCAGTAATATTCCTCTGGCTGACAGAGGTGACGCTTTGTAGGCAACCTGTAGATGTTGTTTCCAGACTACAAGTCTGGCACCCCACACCTTCGTCTGTCGCTGAACTGAGAGAGGACTCCCGTTCTGTGTAAATATGATATAGCTCTTCTAATAGCGGTTATACCTACGGAAGGAATGCAATGAAAAAGGGAGGGAACGTTAGAGGGAATTAATTTCTGCTCTAACGAAATAACGGTTATGAATAAATAGAAATTTAAAAAATAAATAATTCCCATTTCACTAGTAACCTCTTTAGGGCTTGGGCCACGAGGTGATATTTGGCATATGGGTTTACCATATAGAGTGGCAAAACGAGATACTTAACAACTTGTTAAGAACTTCAATTTAAATAATTTCTGCATGATAGACATTCCAAAAAGTAGGTAGCTAAGCATGATAATTTGCATAAACAAAATGGCCGCCATCCAAGTTGCTCCATAATGGATTCAGCCATACCATGTCTTGTAGAAGGTAATTTTGGTAAAAAATGTTAACATGAGATGTTTTGAAAGAGAACCACACAGAAGCAAATATTATACATTCTTAAACTAAATCTAATTTGCAAAATCCAAAATGGCCGGCCATTTTCGTAAATTTTGAGAATAATTTGACGTCAGCATTCAAGGTATCATATGGATGAACTTTACTACTCTCTAAAGTTTATAATTAAACATTGCTCAAATATAACTATAAACATGTGAATGTATGCAAGACTTCCAAAGTGACATACGTAACAAGTAAAATTTGAAGAAAATCAAAATGGCGCCATAATGAAGGGGTTGAGTAAAAACAATCCAAAATTAATTCATGGCCATCTGTTTAATAAAACCTTATTTGCATAGAATCCTAAATACACCGCCATTGTGACCCCAACATTCTCAGCACTAGGTTGGCTTTTTAAATGGTGGCCAGTTTTCAATCAGGGGCAGTTTAAGTGTTAACCTATTGCACTTCGAAATTCATATATATGTCTAATCCCTAAACGGACCTTTAAAACCACACGGACAAAAAATCTTAGAGCGGACCCTTTCTTGGGTTATGGGAATTGACTCCTAATAAGAATACTACTACCGCACTTATATAATTTTAAACACTTATTTTGATACAGAATATCTGATGATCAATTCTTGCACTATTATAGTGTGTTTCCGTAGTATTTCAATATTTTATGCACATTTGCCCCATGAATTACATTTTTGCCGTCATATTCAATATCGCTATCAATCTGCTATCTAGAACAATACATAACATACCGCATTATACATTAAATATTGACCAACTCACAAAGTTCTCATTACAAAGTATTTGCCACTATAGTCTCGTGAAGGACTACGGCACCATATAGCTGTTTGGTAACTTGAAAACAGTGATTTCTTTGTTCAGCTAGGAGCGAAGAAGAGCTGAGAAGTAGGCTCAAAGAAATGGACTATCCACAAGGGAGCGTGCTTGCTCCTCTCCTGTTCAACATTATACCAACGACCAGCCCAGGAGTGCAGGAACCGGTCGTTTTATTATGCAGACGACTTGGGAATTAGCGACAAGATGTGCAGAATTCACACGGGTTGAAGAGAGACTCTCAAAAGCTTCGGGATGAACTCCTAATACTACGAGGAAACCACCTACGTGCAATCCGTCCGAGACACGGGTGTGTGCTTCCATCACGCAACCGTGGAAGCCCCATCAGACATCTGTATAGTTTAGCGAGCATGATCAAAGTATCTAATGTGAAGGCACCTAGTATGGACAGAGAGACCAGCAGCACCCACCTTAATCTCCAGAGGAGAGGTTCTTAGCAATAGTTCCAAACTCTTTAATCAGTAGCTAAGGAGCTTAGGAGTGCATTGTGGAAAGAACCGACTTGCCTATCAACCAAGTAACATCTAGTGGTATTGAGCCTGGTGATCATCTTCCAACTGGAGCTGACTCCAAATGGAATGAATTGCGCTTGGTTTAACCGAGATACTAGAATCAGCCGATATAAGGTTCTTTGCAGAAGTGGGATACCTGGAAGCATTCAAGTACATACCTGTGGTTTGTGGAACGAGGAACCCAGACAATGGAACACTCTCTGCATGAAGGGTCAGACAGTTCTCAATGGAGTAAGCTGGCCAAGTTGTTCCCGTCTTTGAAGGGTGATCTAGTTCACTACATGTGAACTTTTGAAGTTTGTAAACGGTGGATTTGCAGCTTTTTCCAGAAAATTGCCTTTAGCAGCAAATGCGCTGACAGAGGTAGAAGTCACATCAATTACTGTAATGAAGGCATTGCCTTTGACGTTACCCTTGTTTGTTTTGAGATAAACATATTGCAGTAATGTCATGTTGAAGGCCAGTGAGGATCAGTTCAACTGATTCAAACTTTGGTGCAGTATGGTGAGCAGAAAAAGGGTGTGTCGCGTCTCTCTTGCGAGCTGTTTTAGAGCTGGTACTTCCTCGAGGCCAAATTTCTACAAGTGACATCTACTCTTTCTTCTATCTACTCTCCTCTCCCTCTCTCTCTCTCTTCGCTCTCTCTACTGTTTGCTACTGGCCTGACCTGGACGCACTTCTTTGCCAAACGTCAAGAGGTAATGTTGTTAGTATGTAGCTAGGTCACCCATCAAAGATGAGACCAAATTGCGGGGTCCTTCGGGCCCTCGGTGTGGTACTAATTGTTCTAGAGGCAAAAGAAAGCCAAAATTG
Source organism: Ophioderma brevispina (assembly GCA_023653785.1). Lineage (NCBI taxonomy): Eukaryota > Metazoa > Echinodermata > Ophiuroidea > Amphilepidida > Ophiodermatidae > Ophioderma > Ophioderma brevispina. The sequence goes on from JAMKCH010018716.1 coordinate 13,258, forward strand.
ATCTGGCCTGATTCCTCTATATAGTGCTATGGGCCCAAAAACGAAACCCTGCCCCCTTTAGAGATTACATTCATCTTGTTTTTATGTTAGCTTGGGTCCTCAGCTATCAAAATGGCTTGTTGCCATTAAATGCGTGGTGGGTGCGCGCGCCAGGGGACGTTGCCATGGGCACCGCCCAGTAACGAAAACTGAGGAATTAGAAAATTTGTTGTAGTTGTAATAAGCATCATAAAACATGCTCAAGGGTGTCGCTTTATGTATTTCAAGCTTCCATTGATGCCAAGGCAAAAAAAAGGTTATTGAACGGTCATAGTAATGTCGATTATGGTCGGTCATGGTAACACGGTCTCAAAAAATAACTGTGAGGGGGAAATCTAAATATTTTTAAAAAGCAAAACCCTCCCTCCCCTTAGAGATTGGTCATTCATCAAGTTTTTGGGGTAGCTGGTGTTTAGCTTGATCACTCAGCTATCGGGATCTGCTGTTTGCCTTAAATTGGGGTGGGTATGGGTGCCCGAGCCGTTGCCATGGCAACGCAGTAATGAAAATATGCATTAGGAAAATGTCTATCTTTCCAACTTACACAACATAACCACTGCTCAGGTATTGTCAATTCTATATGATTTCAAACTTCCATTTTGAATGTAAGCAAAATAAAGGTTATTGACGGTAAAAGTAATGTCGACTTATAGTCGTTACCATGGTAACATGGGTCTCAAAAATGAGCTTTTTGAGGCGAAAATTTAATTATTTTTAAAAGCCGAAACCCTCCTCCCCGTAGAGATGTCAGCATGAGCTTTGTGTTAGCCTGGATATCTCAGCGATCAGAATCTTGCTTGTTTGCCTTTAAATTGTGGTGGGTATGGGTGCCGAGCCGTGGCAATGGCACCGCAGTAAGATAAATGTGAAATTTAGAACATGTCATATTTTCCAACTATCCACAACAAATAAAAAACATGCTCTATGTGTCAAGGTGTATGTATTTCAAGTTCTTCCCACTTGATTGCAAGGAAGATTGTGGTTATGTAAGTAATAGACATTGTCATTTACGGTCGGAACCATGGGCACACAGTCTCGAAAATGATTTTTTGATGGGGAAAATTTAATGTTTTTAACTTTACACAAACAATAATACCATTTTAGTGCATATGTGATATGGATATCTAGCTGCCCAGTTGATTGCACGTAAGACCTAAAAGTTAATCAAGCTCAGTCAATGCTAATTAGGATTGAGACCTAGAACCTTCCCTTAGGGATTTTTCATCCATCAGGGTTTTCTGTTAGTTTGGTTCCCAGCTACAGAAGCTGATTGTTGCCTTTAAGGCTGGTGGTGGGCGAGAGTGCCGGAGCTGTTGCTACAGAAACACCACTATAAGAGCTGGGAATTCGGGAGAAAAGTATATCTGGTTGCTGCACACCAGACAACATGGCAAGATGGCAATCTGGAACAGACCTCAGATGTCTTTGTAATGACTTGACATCATCCGCATATGAAGGAACCCCCTATTGTCTACTCCCAAGTCTGGTTTAAATCGGACCTTTCGAAGTTTCAAAGGAAAGAAGACCTGAAAAACGAAAACCTAAACAAAATGGAAGCAAACTTCACGTAAGGAAAGTTCACCTTGAAACAGGATCGACAGGAGCGGTTACGTTTCAACAGACAATATGTACGATGGGGGCTGACACCCCATTCTCACTGAGTGCCCTACCGTTCGTCCACTGGTGATAAGACACCCCAACCAATCAACAGTGAGGTGACTCCACCAACTTAAACTCAGTTACCTGCTGTCTCATACGCAATAAGAAGATGATCAGCTTCAATACCAAACCCGGACCGGTCATCTGGAGCATTCACGTTCTGGGCCATTGGCAATCCAATTATCACCTCCTAGAACCCAGCAGTGCCGATTGAGGGCTGTGGCCAATAGCAAACTATCCACAAATGTCTCATCTGGGCACAGAAATCCCATCCACCGTTCACTAAGACAAATCCCTAATGAGTCAGACCCACTGACGATCCGCGGCCGCAGTGATTCGGACCTTACCCCAGGAAAAATTTTGCTCACAAAACCATAGACAAACCCTCAACGCCTTATGATGGTGGAGAACAAATCACAGAGAAGGTCGTAAGGTCGTAGAAGGAGGTATCTCTACCCTAGTTGTATCGCCCGCTCACTCCTGAGAAGGGGGAATACACTGCATAGCAATAGCTTATTACCTTGACCTTATTTTGACATCATATTACCACTGGCTCCCAACCAGTGATCGGAGTGGAGTGTTCTGTAGAAAGGTAGCCAATGCCAAGTACTCCGTAATGCGCTCGCATCTTGTACTCACCTAATCTCCTGGTTTGCGCTTACTATGCTTGTTGGCAAGGTGGTAGCAGAAACTCCCAATGACATTGTCCACCATTGTTCGGGATGGAGGTCACTTTATAGAATGGCCAGGAGGAAGCTTGAGCTTGAATATCATGTGCTTCTGACCAAGAGCCAGGCAATCCGATTCATGGTGTTTTTCAGGCGGAATTACGGATGACTGAGGAAATCCAGAGGCTCACTGTTGTTCCGTGCTGCAGGCCCATTTGGGGCACTTGCAGAGATAAAAATGTTGATTGAGACGTACGAAGTCCTACAGCTCAAGGGCCCTAACTTAACACAAGGTTTCTCTGAGCGGTAGACCCACCTGGTGTGCCGCGACAGCAAAATACCGGTTTTGATGTTTAAAAACACCTGCTTGAAGATTAGAGACCCCCACGTCTCCATGTGGAGGTGGGGTTTGTCTGTAGACAAGGCGTGACACTCTGAACCCATATGCCAGATCCACTAGAAGCAAGTCTTATTGAAATTGCAGAATAGAGAAAACTAAGCTTTCAGACCTGGTTTTAATCTATGACACAAATTGAAAGACAGTGGCAATCCCATCTGGAACAAGGCTAGGAACCAGGGAACGCCAGTCAGTGAACATATTTTTTTTTTTGCCTTACCAGCGGGAACTGGAGGAAACTGTCGTGCCATCACCAAGCTCTTTTGAGTCGGACCTATGGTGTTTGGTAACCCCGCGAGAGTTGAGAGTTAGGACCTTTCCTCCCTTGAAAGACCTGAGTGAAGAATTTGGCACAATCTGGACTACAGTTGCACAAATAGATCGATCTTGTAGGACAATGCATTGGTAACGCGGACGGAGTGAGATCAGAATCAAATTAAGTATACACTTGTTGACTTCCCCCTTGCCTGAAGATGGCGAGCGCACAGCCTTTTTCAGAAACTATCGCTTAGTATACGTCTGTAGTTAGAAATGCACCAGACAGGACAGTTCAGAGCATCTGTTGTGTACTCTTGTACAAATGGGTCGGCCGAAGAGGACTCGACAGAGCCCCTTAATATGGGAAGACGAATGGTTCTCTCTCAAGCAGGAAATGCAGCCTGGGAAAACCATTGATAGCTGCAGTGGCCACAATGGGGCTACCAGCAGGGCCAAGCAATCCTGGCAGAGAGCATTAGCTATCAGGTCCCGGACGAGTCCACCGCATGACGTCCCTTCTGCGCCCAGGGATCTGGGGTCCCACTGGAGTTAAAGGTAAGAGGTGATGATTCACGGTGGGGCGAACAGGTCTATGTGTGGACCGTTCACATTATGGACGATTGTGCGGAAAAATGCTGGACACTCCACCGCGGACCTACTGACATTCTGCTGGGTTTGGTATGTGGGGACTTACAAGGAGAGAGCGTCGGCAGCAAAGTTTCCCACTCCGAGGGAACAGGGGAGGCGAGCAACCGAGTGGACTTGTACCCATCTCGGCAGGAACCACTGAATAGCCAAAAGGGACTCCTGACACCACTATTTCTCAGCAACCAGAACCACCTTCGACTACCCAAAGGTAGTCGCCGCCACTACGGCAGGAAAGACGCCCCACAGGTCAATTGCGATTTCCATCGTCGAGACGATTGTCCATGCCCGTCTCAAGAATTCAAGCTACGACCTGACCCAAATGGGGTTGAATGAGGTTCTGGGAGCCATGAGATTTGACCCGATGAACAAAAGGGAGGGCCTCAAACCCCCCCCCCACACCACACAACACACTCCACAGTGAAATGCAACCATTGCTGAGAGGACTTGCATACTGGAAAAAGGTTGTAAGTAAGCAGATTTTTAATACAGTGTAGCACTCCTCCAACAGCCTTCTGACAACACCCACGAACGCTGGCGCGGCAATGCTTCATATGGAAGTGCTGGAGGCCACTTGTATCTGTTCGAGCCGCTTGGGTGATAGGATCCTTCCCCTGACTTCTTTGCCGTGCTGAAGAAAATAAAGTAGAAACAAACATCTTCTTAAACCGGGGGACAATGGCCAGTAGGATATTACTGGGTCCATTGGAAAACGGAGGGAAGGAAGGAAAACTCTGAAATTAAGCCTTCCTCGTGAGGAGTAGATGGGAATGGGGGTCTGACGGCCTCCGTGCTGGTATGGGGCGGGCGGGAACTCAGGCGGTTCCGACCGACGAAAACCACTCCTGCGATGAATTTGTGTTGTTTGGCTTAGATATACGATATTTATATATTCCTCAAAAATCCATTAAGCATGGCAATATGCATTCAGTCCCCTTGATGTTCTCTGTTGCCGTGGATTAGGGCATCCATCAAGTGATCGGAAGGTCGTAGGTTTGATTTCCGTCCGGGATCAGTCTTAGAAAAAAATTCCTGCTAGGTGCTTTGGTGCTTGTCATTAACTGTTATATAAATAGTAATGTCACATATCTGGGGCATAAAAAGCTGTGGTTAATTCTTGAGTTTCATATATATCAGTTAACCATTGAATATTCATTGATCCCAAAGTGTGTGTTTCTCACATTAATGTGTGACCCTCATACCTTATGTAGGAACGACCCCAAGTTGGCATACCATTACCCTAAATAACCAAAATCTGATTGCAATCAAAATGAGCTTAGATTGTTCTATGCGATTGTACAAAAAATATGGATTTTTTTTGCAAGTTTTTTAAATTTCTCAATACGTGTATGCCAGGCAACGTGTCTTCTGCTCAGTATAGATCATCAAGCAAAATGATGGCACAGAAGAAGTTGTGATAGCTAAGGGTACTAGCTAACTGCAACAACATGGTTAAGAAAATCAGAGTATATCACTAAATAACATTGTTTCTCGTTATGTAAACCACAAAATCCAATTTTCAAATTTTAAGAGGGTGTCGGTTGCCCATGGTAATGACGTCTGTTTTGGCTAACAATGGCCATTAGATGTCCCCCAGATCATATTGCATAAACTGGGCAGCTCACATTGATACCTCTTGACACTTTTGTTGATGTTGTCTATTACAATGAAATGTTTTTCCTCACAATCATTTTGAAGAGGGCGGCCATGGGCAACGGAAAATCGACAAAATCATGACTGACAATACCTAGATGTGATTGAAATCAACTGACAACTCCAAAAACATATATCTAGACACTTGAATGGTGTTTTTATGTTGTTTACTTGCAAAGATATGAAATCTCGAAATTCAAGCTTTTCATTACTGCGTGCATAGGAAACCGGCCGCCGTAACGCTCACACCCCCCACTAATTAACTGCAACAAAGCATTTTGATTTATATAGGCTTGAGGTTCCTGGCTAACTGAAAAACATAGGAATAAAAATCTCTAGGGGGGGGGGGGAGGGGGGTCCAGGTGGCCCATAGCCTAATATGAGGGACGGCCATACCCTTCATTGCAGATGGGGCAAAACTATATGGTGCCGTAGAGACTATCCAGACACTTCAGCCCCAATGGTAATGGAGGATTGTATCGTCCTGATGTATTTGAACATCACGTGGATGAATGGACAAACCTGATGCAGGACGTTGTTTAGAGTCTACTGCAATCAATTGCCCAAGAGTGGCAAGGTTGCCAGATGTATGTATGGCTAATGGGATTGTCTGTACAGATTTACGTATCGGACATGTGAAAACAGAACGGTGAGGCATTACATTGGGAACAGTTCTGGTGATGATGGGGACGAGGACGGACAGACTATTAAAGGAGCAAAAATCAGAGGGCTACATTGGCAAATACTTGTAAGGAGAACTTTGTGAATTGGTGAATATTTATGTATGAATGGTATGTTAAAATATAAATGTTATTTATGACCAAAATTCGCAATTATATATCTCTAATGATTGTAAATAACTATGTGAAACACCAATGTTAGTACAAGAATGGATCCTCAAAAATTCTATATAACATTAGGTGCTTAAAACTATGTATATAGACAAATTTATTCCGAGTTGTAATACATAACACTTAAAACGCCCAGGATTCAAAGTGGCTACAAATTCAAAAAGCAAAATCAAATGTATTCCCAAACATGGCGCCCATTGGGATAGCAAATTTAGTGTTAAAATGGATGGCTATGACTTCATTTTGTTGGTTTTTAATCTAACATCTCATTTTAGCAGTTTGTTGTGGAGTTTGTAACTAAAATATTTTCATGAGTCAGGATACGGCCGCAACTAGTTAAGGCGTAATTCCAATGGCAGCCAAATTGTTTTCACCATTAGCATGCCAAGTTATCCCCTTGAATGAATCTTGCATACACACATGATTATAATAATAGGGCAATAGTGATAATATAAATAAGTGTAGATTTCATCCAGTAATACTGACTAATGACTGTTAAAGTCAAATTGTGCTCTCAAAATTTACGAAAATGCCCGCCATTTGGGGATTCTGACCATAATTAGGCTAGTAATTAAAAAATGCCCCACTTGTATTGACCGTTCTGCGTTGGTTGACCATCTCTCAAACACCTTGTTAGCATTTTTCTATCAAGAATTCTTCTAAAAGACAGGATATGGCCGGAAATAATATGACGAAATTTTCAAAAGGCGGCCTTTTCTTTTAGGCAAAATTGCCTGCTTGAGGTTGTCCACCTTCGAAGTCTTGTCTAAAGACATGTTTAAGTTTATATTAGTACAAGAGGGTATTCAAACTTGAAAAGGCTTGTTCATCCACGAGATACCTTGAACATTGACTGTTAAAGTCAAATTAGGACTCAAATTATGAAAATGGCGGCCATTTTGGATTTATGCCGATTAGGTTTAATTATTTAAAATGTCCAACCGCCCCCCGATGAGTATGAACCCCGATCTAGTCCCCACTGGTGGTGTCCATGGTCAAGCACCTCATGATTAGCATTGTCATTCCACTATATAAGAATTCCTTCTAAAAGACAATAATGGCTAAAATAATTATGCCGAGCAATTAAGGCAGCCATTTTTTAATGCAAATAACCCATGCCCCTTAAAGTACTACTTTGGAATGGCTATCATGCCCAAAATTATTTATAAAATGATGTTTCTGAAGTCAGCCCGCTGATCACACACATCACTGAGTTTGCCATCTCCTGATGGGAACACCTATAACCCCTCCTCTGGGCCAAAGGACTACTTCTTACCCAGTATCCGGTTCACCCGAAACTGGCTTCAGCATATTAACTAAATTCGGTGCCACCGCCAATGGGGTTCGTTCTCTGGAATTCTGCCACCACAGGACTTTTACTTTGATACCTCTTTAGTTTGGTAATGCGTTCGTAGCGGCAGATCGTCAACCGGTTTACGTAATCGTTGGTCTAAATACAACGAGTAGCCGGGATGGACAAATTGTGTTCCACCATAATATGTAACATTTTATACCGGAAGGCCCGGTTTTTGTAACATCAACTACCAACTTTACTTAAAAGATGCGTTTTTAAAGTTTTGAATTAAGACTATAACCAGTTACATACACGCACTTTAATTTCCAAAGTTATTGAAATGGCAGAAACAAAAATACAAACAAAAATTGAGTTGTATTGCGTTTCATTCCAAATTACGCACTCAGTGTGAAGTCATATTTTCAATTGCTATTCACCGGAATCCAATAGTGCGAAAAAAGGTTGGCTCGGTTTTGTTGCCTTCACAGTTCATAATTATATGCCGGAATTATTAACACTAAGTGACAAGTCTGTGTCGGGGGGGGGGGGGTAGTGTACCATGTTCGAACTTGTTTTGTTTGCGCAGTTAGGTCCGCCGTACTTTTTTGAGGTTTTTTCGATTGTTGCGTGGTTCTTAATGAAATTTTTTAATGGGCTGACTCTGAAATGCGCTTCTTCATACAAAAATAATAAAAATCTTTGGCTCTACACTGTGGACGTTTGCTTATAAACCTGTCTATGGGGAAAAGGACGTGTATTTTGCAACCACCCGTTGAAAAAAAATACAGGATTCCTAAAACAAGTTTTTTGTAAGTTTCGTAGTAATATGTAATGTGGGTATTCTAGAGTAGATATCAACCTAAAAAAGTTTCAAAAAAGGTTGATGTAAGCGCTAGGCTCATTTTAATTTTACGTCTTTGGGGCCCAATTTCGCGTTGTTTTTTTGAAACATGTTTTGCCCTGAATGCAGCCCAAATAACAAAATTTCATTTTTGTGATTGCTCTGTATTTGGGGTGTTTTGTTGTTCTATGACCCTATCCACATGGGGTATAATTTAAATTTCTACAAACATTCCCACCAGAAATAGTAGTTTCCTTGGGTGGGTTTTTTTGGGGTGGGTTTTGGGGGAGTGGTTAAGTGTTAAAGTAGATAGGAATAATGTAATTGTCAAAGTACTCCAGTACGGAATTTATATAAACACATATAAATGGTCAAATATGGGTTTCATATTCTATTAGGGCAAATGAGTTTTTTTCTGAACATGTTTGTTAGGTTTAAAGTTTGTAAGAGAAATTCATCGGAGATTGAATGATATGGCACGAAAGCGATAACTTGGAAAGCATACTTTTATATTCCTCACCTTTTTTATGAATCGGTTTATCTTGGAAGGTGAATGGGATTACTGATTGCGAAAAAACCAGGTGATATTACAAAATGGCTATTTCCTGGATGTCCCCGAATCGTTTGAACATCACTATGGACATGACGTTATCTTGTTTTTTCGGTCCAATTAAAACTCTTTCGTTTAATGATTTCATGTATGAGTTAAACCCTCTTTTCCTAAATTTTCATATTTTTTGTCCTTTCCTTATTTTTCCATGTGCGAATATAGAGTTGCAACGCCCGCGCAACTAGATTTTACAGAGTAAGATTTAATGTATTCGTCAGATATTGACAACGCGAAAAACGAAGGTGTACAGATTGAAAATCACAATGAACACGAAAGGGCCATGTGAGAAACTTATTATCAGCATGGTCCGAAAAGTGGAGGAAGTGGGGAAGCCTTCCTTCCCACAATGGGCCCGCAGCCTTCTTTTCAATGTTCCCGAGCGCAAAGGCGTGATTTTTTGATGCTGTTTTTGTCTTTGTTCGGGGGATGCAGTTTCGTGTCCGCATCCTTTGCGGGGTTTGGTGTTGTGATGTTTCATCTTTGGTTTTGTGTGGCTTGTGTGGCGGTGCTTCGTCTTTTGGAACCTTACATTTTATTAATCATATGTTCCTTGGCATATAGTGGCATTTTTTTACTCCACTGCTGAGTGCGCTGCGCCAGTTTGGGAGGTAGGGTATATTCACCACAAGATGAGGCGTTAGGAGATTTGCTGTGGGACTTGTGGTGGTGCCTTTTGGCGAACGCCTGGGGGTCTTTCATTTCCGTTGCATGGATCGCGGACCTTGGGAGGAACCTTCGGACGATCGGGCTCGACAGTAGAGAGGTGTGGTGAGCCTGGTGGCCTGGTCCCCGCCGGCACCCTTTGAGGATCAAGAGAATTCAACGGAATCACTGTGCTACCCAAGCCATGACTCTGCAGTCAACAGGTATCCCTATCGGATCATCCGGATCATGGACGAGGATGTACAAATTGTTTTCCCACCATCATATGTAACATTTTCTACCGGAGGCCCTGTAACATCAACACAACTTTAAAGATTGAGTTTTGCTATAAGTTTTGAATAACGATATACACCGTAATACACGCACTTTTAATTTCCAAAGTATTGCAACATGCAGAAACAAAAATCACAACAAAATTGATTTGTAATCGTACCATTCCAATTACGCAATCAGTGTTGAAGTCATATTTTTCAAACATATGCTATTCACCGGAATCCAATAGTGCGAAAAAGGTTGGCTTCGGTTGCCAGTTCCCTAAATATGACGGAAAAAAAAAAAAAAAAAAAAAAAAAAAAAAAAAAAAAAAAAAAAAAAAAAAAAAAAAAAAAAAAAAAAAAACCATCGAAATTTGTTTTCGCGCTGGCCGCTTAGGATTTTTGCGCCGAAATTGTTTGTAATTGTCTGACTCTTAAATGCGCTTCTTTTCATACCAAAAAAATTAAAATCGGCCCACTGTGGACGTTGCTAAACCGTCTATGGGAAAATGACGTGTATTTTGCAACACCCGTTAAAAATACAGGATTCCTAAAACTGCAAGTTTTGTGTTAAATATAATATGTAATTTGGGTCTTCTAGAGTAGATATCAACATAAAATAAGTTTTCAAAAAGTTTGATGTAAGCGCCAGGCTCATTTTAATTTTACGTCTTTTTGCCCATTTTTCGCGTGTTTTGAAAACAATGTTTTGGCCCTGAATTGCAGCCCAAATAACAAATTTCATTTTTTATTGCTGATTTGGGGTTGTCTTATGACCCTTCACATGTGGTATAAATTTCATACAAAAATTCCCACCAGAAAGTAGTTTCCTTGGGGGGGGGGAGTGGTTAAGTGTTAAAAGATATGAATAATGTCAACTTTCAAGTACTCCAGAAGGAATACAGACACATAAACGCCAAATATGGTTTCATAATAGGGCAAATGAGCTGAACATGTTTTGTTAGGTTTTAATGTTTGTAAGAGAAAATCGGATTGAATTGAATGGCAAGAAAGAGATAACTTGAAAGCAACTTTTTAATCCCACCATGAACTGTTTATCATGGAATGTGAATGCGTTACTGATTTGCGAAAACCAGGTGATCATTCAAATTGCATTCCTGATGTCCCCGAATCGTTTGAAAATCACTATCTTCCATTGACGTTATCTTGTTTTCGGTCCAATAAACTCTTTCGTAAACATTTAGAGTAAACCCTAAACAATTGTCTTTCCATTGTCATGGGCGAATATAGAGCAACGGGGATATAAGAGAAATGTATCCGCAGAATTGACAACGAAACGAAAGTGTGATACAAGATTGAAATCACAATGAACGAAAGGCCATTGTATGAAACTTCATCAGCATGGCTCGAAAAAGTGGGGAATTTGGGAAGCTCCTTCCCACAATGGGCCGCAGCCTTGCTTTCAATCAGCGCGCCAAGGCGGTCGCTGCCGGGATGCGGTCTCGTGTCCGCCTCCTCGGGGGGCTCGTGGGGGCTGGGTGGGGTGCGTCTTTTGACACCTTACATACATCAATTGTTGCCTTGGCATACTCCACTGCTGAGTGCGCTGCGCCAGTGTGGAGTCATGGTGTATATTCACACAAGATTGATGTCGTTCTGGATGATGCGGTGGGACTTGTTGGTGGTTGCCTTTTGGCGACGCCTGTGGAGTGTCTTTCATTTCCGTCTGGCATGGCTCCTGCGGACCTTGGGAGGAACCTTCGGACGATCGGGCTCGCCGAGAGGTGTGGTGAGCCTGGTGGCCTGGTCCCCCCGCCGGCACCCTTTGAGGATCAGAGAATTTCACGGAATCACTTTGCTACCCAATCCATGACTCTGCAGTCACAGTATCCCTATCGATCATCCTGGATCAATGACAGATGGTATGAGCAATGGCCATCCTCTACTTTGAACCTAAAGCAGTTTGTGGACAGCCCATCTAGCAAGCCCAAAGGCTGTGACCTTGATAGGAAGGCATGGGTCAACCTCGACGGCTCAGAGCTGGCGTTGGTCGTACAAAGAACTTCCTTCACAAGATCGGAGTAGAACTTTCACCAAACTGCGATTGTGGAGAGCCACGGGCCATTGGCCGCATCGTGGATGACTGTGAGGTCTGCGGGTCCCCAAGAGGAGTTCCAGGCCTGGTCGACCTGGATGATGAGGCTGTCAGCTGGTTAGGGACGGATCTTCCACTGTGATTTTGGACTTGCACGCACGAACGAACCTCTTCCAGTATACGTTTCAATGAAAATCCACGCTGTTACACGCAACAAGAATCTCATTGACACGCTCTTTAACCTGGGAATGTGTATTTCATACGATCGGCTTTTGAATTTGTTATCTGACATAGCCAATAGTGTCTGCCAACATTACAGAATGGATGATGTTTTGTGTCCACCAAAAATGCGTCAACGACTCTTCGCGACAGCAGCAGTTGACAACATAGACTACAATCCCAGCTCAGCAACAGCCAAAGATTCTTTTCATGGCACCGGCATCTCCCTCATGCAGCACCTATTACATGACTTTGCAGGGCTTGACCGTGGTATATTAGTTTAATTGGCCAAAGTTTGTTTGCCTTCAAAGTGCACAGATGTTCCACCAGCTGCCTTGAAAACAAAATAGTTCACCGTACCTGTTACTCGTGGCCCTGTAAAACCGCCCAATGTGGATACTGTTACACAAGCTACAAAGGCAGAGTCTGAGTGGCTCAACACAGCTCTTAAGAAAGAGCAACTTCACCAAATGCACTGGATATCATGGGTGCCTTCCATGCTAGCATCGAGACAACAGTGATCCCACCAGTAGCAATTACTGCACTGTTGCCACTCTTCCTTGACAATGCACACTCTGTTGCTATGATCAAGCATTCCATAGAAATAGTTAAACCAGCTGTTGTACACCCCAACCCAGGCCAAACCCCAGTTCTTACTGCTGACCAACCCTTGTACACCATTGCTAAGGAAATCCAGTGGACCTGGCCTGTCACACTTGGAGAGGATCACTCTGTAGTGATGTTTGGAGGACTTCATATAGAAATGGCAATTCTTAAAGTTCTTGAAGAGTGGCTGCAAGATAGTGGACGGACTAGTGCTTAAGTGCAGGCCAACTTTGCTAGCGCTGGTACAGCCGATTCCTTCATTAAAGCCAGCCATGTTACAAAGACCAGGCTTTCTCACCAGTCTCCACACACTTCTGCACAGAGCATAGTTTCATACTCATGGTCCATGTTATGACCTTGGACGAACGGTGTGAAGTGTGTGCACAGCAAAGTCTTCGGTTTAATTACTGGAGACCAATTTCTCTTTCAATAACCTATAGCTACAAAGCCAGAAATAGTACCGAATAGTTCGAGGCCCATACCGAGAAGATTTTGCACCGGGGCCTTATTATTTCCCCCAATTCAAGTATCACATGAGCTGTGGAGAAATAAGTGACCGATTGCTCTCTTGGATCACTTTCTAGTACCCATTAAGAATTTACATTGAAGTGGCAGATATTTTGAGGTTTATTTGTCTAAAAAAAACGTTAAAAATAAGGCTTTAACGTGTACTTAAGGCATTATGAAGTGAATTTAAGAGCGAATGTAATTTAACCCTCGTATAATAGGTTTTACTAAGACATAACATCTAAAACTGTATTTTCTGCAAAAGAAAACGTTCTAGGTAATTATTAATTGATGCTTGGGGGGGGGGAGAAGGGACACTCGTCGGGGCAACTTTCCCCCTTCCCTTTCTCTTCTTCCCTCTTTCTTTCCCTCTTCTACCCTCTTTCCCTCTTCTTTTTCCCCTTTCTTCTTCTCTTTCCCTCTTTTTCTTTCTTTCCCCCCCTTTTTTCTTCTCTTTCCCTCTTTCTTTCTTTTTCTCTTCCTTCTCCCTTTTTTCTTTCCCATTTTTTAGCTCCCCTTCCCGATTTTTTTTGTGTCGGGGGGGGGGACAGCTTGCCCCCCAGCCCCCACTAGTTACGCCACTGCTTTAGCCACAAATCTGTTTGTTTGTAAGATGTTCAGCCGAAAATCAAGCATCTTTGCTTAATTTGTGTAAATTTGGGATTTCAAGGCATGCTCACTTATGACGTCATAGTGACGTTATCCTAAGTCCGTTATAGCTGATTGTGGCATCATTGGATAGATGAGATTAATAGCTATAAGGTGGTGTCAAAATCAGCTTCATATCATGCTTGATATTTTAAAAATTGCTGCAACCCCACACCACGTCGCTAGTCGTGTTACAAAAACTAACTCTGTGAGACAAGGGTTAAGAACTGAAAAATAAGGTATATAGGGGTAAATTTAAGGTACCCTTAAAGATCAACATATGCAATGGTCTGACGTTGTACACACATGAACTTTGACCCCTGGGGACTGGTAGAGGTCAATGACAGGTCACAGATATACAGAATGGCTTATCAACAATTTTATTTTGGTATTTAAAGAACTAAATTTAATCACATTTGATACAAAAATCAGCATTTTTGATCAAAAAAGGTCATTGACCTCTACCAGTCCCCAGGGGTCAAATCTAAAATGGCTCCATGTCTGAAAACAATGTTTGGGGTATGTACTACAACTGTGGAAACTTTCATTCTTTTATCAAAAAATGCACAATCCTTCCATTATGAGAGTTGAGCAGCTACACTATTATGTCTGCTGGCTTTGTGGTTAGCGCATTCGCTTAACAACCGAGAAGTCGCGGGTTCGAACCCCGGCCAGGTCATACCAAAGACTTTTAAAAATGGTACCAGGCGCTCGTCATTTAAAAGAATGGAGTATTAATAGGAGCTACCAGAAGACTAACCCCCTAATGTAGCTTTCATTGTAATCTGGCAGACGCGTGGTCAAGTGTTATGGAAACAGACGCCGCCCTATGTGGCATCGGCGCGGGAAGGACTTTCCTACTCTGTCTGTGTACAGCATCAGTTAGCATGGTTAGCATATTTCCTTCGGTGCGCTAAAATGCTAATAGCCTTCGTAAACAAAGAACAATTCAGGGCCGCTGCAGGATTTTAAAAAAAAAAAAAAAAAAAATGGGGGGGGGGGGGTGCGGGACTTCAAAAAAGTGGACTTAACCCCCCTAACATGGTCCTTTTTCGGACTTTTTGAACATTTCATAACTAAAAAAGGACTTTCTTGTCAAAATTTCTCTAAATTTTGGACCTTTTCATCCAAATTCAGCAAAAAAGTGGACGTTTTGCCCCTCTGCGTACGGGCCTGCTTCCATGTCATTGTTTTCACATCCTTTCCCGTCATTTTAGCGGGAAAATATGAAGGTAGCACATTCCCCGGGGTTAGGGTATGCCGTCAAAGGCTATAGGAACATGGGAGGGTGGTTGCAACATTCTGCCGAATATGGCTCTAACATTCAATGTTTATATAAAACTAGTCATTGGCCATCATAGCGCTTAAAACCGCATCAAAAATCCAATATTTCTAACCTTTTAGCATGTTTAGTTAAATTGACAATTTTGCTGACTAGCGGACTTTATGACGACATTGGAACACCATACGAGGTATGTGTGTGGTTATTTTGGTATCAATAGAAAGAGGAGAACCATAGTTATCCACTGATAATCAAAACTTTATAAGCTTTATAACGAATTCCCGAGCGGGAAACCCTGTTACAAAAAGGCTTGGTAAAACGAGGGTTAAGGGCACCCTTTTTCATCAATATTCACAAATTGCACAATTACTTACCGTTAAACTTGTTATTCATCAAATTAATCAAATTCATCAAATTTGGTATCAAAACTATTTTTGTTTTGCGCTTTTCTATCTTTACATGATCGAAATGTAGTTGCTAATTTCAAGATATTTGGACCTACTTCTTTTTCCTTGATACCTTCCAACTCTCCAGGTGGGGGTCAAACGGAGAGGAGATGATGTGCTCCAATAAAGCGTGGACTGCTATTTGCTGAAGTTATTGCGGAATTGCTTCGAAGGCTATTAATTCGAGCAAAAAGTTCCAAACTTTGATTGGTCTTGGGAAAAATGAATATTTAAAAACGTCCTTGTAGTTCTTGGCATAAGTTTGGATGACTTCTCTTGCTGTGACGGCTGACAAGGATCGTTTGCACTGGCAAGACCGGGTGACCCTCCCGGGCTTTGTAAATAATGATGAGAAGATCTATTTTCTTCCAGACCTGTAGCGTTCTCATGTGTAAGTCCTGTAGTAAATGAGTAATGCTTTCTTTCCTGACAGTCGTTTGGGATGAAGCGGACTGCTCGACGCTGCTGGATTGCTTCAAGTTGGTAATTTGATCTTGGGTGTGATGATCCCATACAGCGGACAAGTGTGTTATAGAGTGTAAACTTAAAACTGAGATTTCTTTTGATAATGTCCCAATTCCCATGGCTGATATTTGGTTTATGCTAGTTTACTCGTGTTTGTTAAGCCTTTGTTATTTAAACTCACAAATACCAATGTGTATTTGTTTCTTATATTATTGAGCAAGAGGAGATATAGTGTTCTTCCCACAATCCAATTCTTCAAATACAGTTTTAGCACAGGTTGTCACTTGAGTTTATATATATTGACAAATAGTACCTAAATGAACAGACCTCATCCTATCCTTGCAATTTAGATACATTTTGTTGCTATAATCTCATGTGACAACCAGTGTAAAAATTGTATTGAAAGAAATGTATTGTGGGAAGAACACTATACCCCCTCTTTTACTGATCTTTATTAGTTGTACCTGCACTGTTAAAAAATGTTCAGTAAAATTACGCCGTTTTGACTGGCAGCTGGGACTCACAACAGTTTTCGAACATGAGTGATTTTGAGGATAAAGCATTATTTTGTCAGAATTGGGTTGAGTGTATATGTGACGCAATCAAGTAAAACAAGCCGGAAATCGTCTGTTCCATGCACCTTTCACCTGAGTCGACTTAAAATGTCTTAATACGATTATAATCCATAACTGAGAATGTAATGGGGAGTTATTTTGATGACTTGATGACTGTAATTGTTAATGAGTCCAATAGTAATACATGGCATACTACGATCTTTTAAGGGCAGACTACCAGATATAGTGGGATTATAATATCGATCTAGAGCTTAGTAACATATGCAAAGGATAGGGATTAACACCGTGTTAGTAATCCTCTATCAATTACAGGATTTGTGGTGGTATTAAGATATTAAAAATCGTTCAAATGATAGGAGGTATATGCATGGTTTATGTAACAGAATTTCCTCCTTATTTCCTTGATCGCATCACGTATTACACTTACGTATCTTGAGAGCACTACTTGTGGCGCAGCGAGTACACAGACGGAATTGTGATGAGAGTGCCGCAGGTTCGAACGGTGCATGAACGTTGGAGCTTATTTTGAAATTAAAAAAAAAAGATATATGAGTTTGTTTTAGACACTGGCACATTTTGAAAAGAGCGCGCCCACCCTTTTTTTCAAATTCCGTACTTTGCTTGATTGTAATGCAAAGCATATATACTAGCATTTTACATGAAATTATTAATTTCAAACCAACACCTTTATGCAGGGTTGTGTTTTAGCATTGCTCTAAATGTCGACAAACTTATATCTCTAGGTTTTCCTAAAAGTCAACTAAACAGTCACATTATTTTGTTATCAACAGGGGTAATGTGACACATAACTAAAAGCGCCCCCAACCTAAAATTTTGCCGACTCGTGGACTTTATGATGACGTCATTGTGACACCATACTAAGTATGTTGCTACCTTACTTGATATCAATAGAAAGGCGGGTAGTATAGTTATCCACCGGTACCAAAACCATATTGCTTCATTGGGTGTTTTATAACGAATTCCCGTGAGGATGGGGTGGTAACCACCCCCATCTTGGTAAACGGTATTACATAAAAAGACTGGGTAAGACTAGGGTTAATCTTCCTAGTTCTTAGTCTATGGTTTGAGAGTTAATTGAAGGAAATTGATATTTAGTTGAAAATGAGCCTGTTTCACTATAGTTTTGATTGAATCAACATGTTTGGTTTTCATGGCCGTTTAATTAGAGTTCGAGGCAAGAAATTATTTGTTTCTGGAACTGAAATCCAAGAACAAATTGTTTCGTCTCCAGGCATTTCATGTAGTTGGTTATCCTAGACGTTAAAGCCACTTTCAGCGATTTCTTCACAATGTAAACAAATCGCGCCCCCTATTTTTCATCAAAGCCCTTGTTTTGGCACTGTTGTATTTGAAAATGTTGTAGTAAAGACCCTTGTAAGTGGCTAAGCGTAACACGCCGTTTTTGTCAAGAAATTATGATTTTTATACTTTGTTTACTAGTAAAAGTAGGGATCCGACTTTTTAAGGTCTAAAACAGTCGTAAATGGCATCTTCAAGGCTGCTTTAAAATGCTTAAATGTCTGTTTTTCACAAATAAAAGTAATATACGGTGTTGATATGACCTAACACTAGCAATTTAAAGACAAAATGGGCATTTTGAATTTGGGAAAAATGACTGATAGTGGCTTTCAATATGCTTCTTGTTGACTGTTTTTACCAGCTTGGTTTGATGTAGCATTGCCTATTTTGTTGAGTTTCCAATTGGAAAGGATCAGATCAAACAAACAACAATGTCCCTTTAATTAAGCAAATCATAAGTTGATTACTAATATTCCATTTTGGACACACTATTTCATGCATATACTGTACGATTTCATGTGCGGGTAGAGTATTTCAATGCAGTCATGCGGTTAGCCTTTTATCATGGCTTTGATTTGGAAGATCCGTCTTTAACTAACTGATAGTTTCATCATCCAGGTTGATCAGGCCTGGAATTCCTCTTGGGGACTTGTAGACCTCACAGTCATCTATGATGTGGCTAATGGTTTGTGGCTCTCCACAATCGTAGTTTTGGTGAAAGTTCTACTCCGATCTTGTGAAGGAATTTCTTTGTACGACCAACGCCAGTTCTGAGTCTGTTGAGGCTGACCCATGCTTTCCTATCAAGGTCACAGCCTTTGGGCTTGCTAGATGGGCTGTCCACAAACTGCTTTAGGTTCAAAGTAGAGGATGACCATTGCTCATACCATCTGTCATTGATCCAGGATGATCGATAGGGATACTGTGACTGCAGTGTCATGGATTGGGTAGCAAAGTGATTCCGTGGAATTCTCTGATCCTCAAAGGGGGTTGGTGGGGGGATTAGGCTACCAGGTTCATCACATTTCTTGGCAAGCTTGATCGTCTGAAGGTTCCTCCTAAGGTTTGCAGGAGCTATGCCAGACAGAATTGGAAGATATTCTACAGGAGTCGCCAAAAGGCAACCACTAACAAGTCTCATTGCATCATTCAGAACGACATCAATCTTGTGTGAATGTACACTGTGACTCCATACTGGTGCAGCGTATTCAGCAGTGGAGTATGCCAAGGCAACAGTTGATGTATGTATGTATTTGCGATCGTCTGTAATAATTTAGTTCTTGTGATAAATTGCGCCCGGGCGGTGGTGATGGAGAGGGGTCGCTTCCATCGGCATCGCTTACTTTGCTATTATCCGAGGCGATCATCACGAGCCTTCGACGCTCATTGTCGAGGTTTGAGGAGAAATTTGTGAGGCGTCTTTGACAAAGACTACCGTTCGGCGGACATATGTTTTTATAATTATCATAATTACCGTTAGGTGCGATTTTTTTTGCCTTAACGTTATCCTTTGCGGTTTATTCCGTGAAAGGATATGAATTTATGCAAATGAAGGACAATCCTCACTGCAAAAACAGTGTTTAGGAACGTGGTGCAAATTAGTGTTTAGAGATTTGACATGTTTACTATGTTTCGTTTTAAATATGTATCGTAATTGGGTCTGAACCTATAGAACCTAGCGAGAAAATTGAACGTTTTGGTCGGGTACTGCGGTACTCGCAGACACGGAAAAGTTAACACGCAATCTCTACGGGCGAATTCATTTTTCCCACAATGCCTTTCGATATTTTCCAGTCTTGAGAATTTCAAACACTGGTATCAACTTTTTTTTCAATTTTAGAAACAGGAATTACGTACTTACCGGACCGCCGTACCTCAGATTGAAGTTCCCCAACCACGTGCCAAATATCAGCTCCATACATCAAAGACACAATAAACACACATAGCCAGGCAGACAGATTGAACAGACATTTTTTTCATTTGTTTCACCATGAGAAGCGTATTCAAAAGTTACGCAATTACAAAAAATACAGTTTAGAAATATATTTCAGCCCAAAATACCGGGTTAAATTTGCATAGGCTCCTGGAGCTCACCTCTTATCAACTTAGCATTAACCAGTGAACAATGACAAATTACTAGCAGTATACAATTACATTTCACAGTGAGAATTGAATGTGTAAAAATAAAAATCATGTTAATATATTATTTTAAAATAACAATTCATAAGTAGAGGAATGTCATTTTATACTATTAAATGCAATATGCATTTCAAAGCGAATTCATTTAGGCACCCTAAGCTGTGGCAGTGCATTGAGACAAGTACTGGAGACAACACAAAGCACTGCACAGAGCTGCACCGGTTTGTCGGCAGCTTATTACCATGTAACCGCTGCATTAGTAACTATAGCAGATTTCAAATTGAGTGAGACCTCATTAAAAGTTTTAGGTCTATCCATTCTTTGTGGGAAGTAAGAGAACTTATTTTAACGGCCACAGGTACTCGTATCAATGTACATTATTAATATAGCTATGCCTGTATGAAGAGTGTATTTGATTCAATTCCTACTTTAAAGATTCAACCACGTGTTTATTCCTTACACAGGATAGGAGAAATAATGCATTCTTATATCAATACACACAAAACGCAACTATATTTTTTATTTTGGCCATCCAACCCTGCAAGATATTAACGCAAAGCAGATTATGAGTTCCTTGACATCCTGGCCAACCATGGCATTAGTCTTTCATCACTAACAGACCACGTAAGAACTGAATTCATCAGTTTCCAGTAAGCAGATTCTGTACACAATATGTTTTGTAATTTCAACAAAGGCCTCATCTCCACATGACCGAGGATTGGACCCTCACAGCAATACAAACCCCCATGGAAATATGCAAGAAGTCTCACTTAATTTGAAATCTACCATACAATTTACATTGTTATAAAAATACCAACCACGTGAAATTTACCAAAATAAACGTTTGTAGATGAATTATATTACTTTGAATCCAAAATCGAAAACATTCAAACAGATCGCCAGGTCATTAAGCTTGTATCTTGATCACCGTGTCCACATGTTACAACTGTCTGACCATAAGCACTCTACCGGTTCATCATTTACTTCTGATAGTTTGAGTCTTGACATCACCCTGGATATAGCTTTGCCGACGTCATTTAGACAAAGTTTTTAAAATGCGCCTAAGTAGTACTTTCATTGCAAGATATGTCGGTGAACATTTCTAGTCAGAGACAACCATCGTGGCCATCTTACTTCAATATGTAGTATAATTGTATAATTAAACCAAGCACGTGTCGGCATACACAAGATATACTTCAAAAAGAAGACGTTTTTATTGTGTGCGCATACCTTGGAAGGACAACAAATTTAATAGACGCCGCTTTGAATGATATCCAAGGCTTGTATGCCTTGGTCACATACTTTTTCTTTTGCTGTTTTGTGTATTTTATTTCTCGTTATTTTGTACATTTTCGTTATTTTCTTCTTCCCATGTTTGATGCACCGTCGGGTAGAAGTTGTAAAAGCGAATTCCAAATAAAAACTGAATGGTAAAGCGTCACTTTTTAGAATGCGGTCTCCGTCAAGGGTGCCTTCTAAGCCCTATGTGAATATTATTTGTGATTACATTCAGTTCGGCTGCACGAAAGGTAATAAGATTACATGAGATCAATTCTTCGATTCAATTGTTACAATTAGTTCATACGCAGCAGTGGCGGATCCAGGATTGAAAAAACGTCAAAATTACCGAGGGGCTGAAAGGCTGAAACTTGTCCAAAAGCTTCCAAAATGGGCTGATTTTGCAAGATTTTGCTGAATTACCGGGAGGCGCGCGCCCCTCCCTGGATCCGCGCCTGCGCAGACAATTATAACCACCCTGCATTTAAAACATCTCGAGTCTCTTCTCCAGAAACGCAATAATGTGTATAAATTTAAAATTTACTAGGAACCAAAGGTTAACTTCGACGTGTGCGCTTTTACCTTTAGATTGTTAATGATTTGATCTTCTTGATATTAATGATAGCGGTATAGCCTTCACAAGTGACCTTTTTCGTCTATTTTAGTGTTTGTCAAAATCCCTTGGACGCGTATCTCTCTGCGTGAACCAGTGGCGGATTTAAGAGTCAGCAGTGTCAGCAGCTGCTGACAGCCCCCCCCTAAAATATTGCTCTCAGGGCCCCCCTCGGACACACCTTAGTCGCACTAAAGTGCGATATTGCGTTGCTCATTGACGCTAAAGGGGCCCCACCTTAAACTGCTGACACGGCCCTTTTCCTTCAAGGAACATAACACGCTAATTTTTAGTTTACATATGTGATACATTATGTTGAAACGATTCTCAACATTGATGATATTACAATAAATTAATTAGCTAATTAGAAGACAAAAATAAAATCGGGAACTGATGGGCGCATCCATGTTACCAATAATCTCACGGCCATAGTGACGTTTTGGCCATCTCGCGGCCATTGCTACGTCATGTCTATAGTTTGTCCCATGATGATTGTATCTAACATGTCTAATAGGTTTGTATGCCTTTGGATCGACGCACATGTGGTCACATTTTTTAAGTTGGGACCCAATTGTTGCACACATGGCAATTTGGAAAAAAATGCCTCATTTGGCACCTTTTTAACTGTATCACAAATATAGTTCATCTAAAGCATATAAAACCATACATTTCTGTAAAGCTTATGTTACAAGGATTTGAATGGCAACATTTTTCTTCTGATATTCAGGGTGATCGAAGAATTATACAGGGTGAAACAAAAGAATTACACATGAAATACTCAACTTTTTAAAATGAGTCACATTTTTTTCCAGTATGTAGAAATTTAAATTTATCTCATTTTTGA
Organism: Ophioderma brevispina; assembly: GCA_023653785.1. Taxonomy (NCBI): domain Eukaryota; kingdom Metazoa; phylum Echinodermata; class Ophiuroidea; order Amphilepidida; family Ophiodermatidae; genus Ophioderma; species Ophioderma brevispina. Next base: position 36,088 of record JAMKCH010018716.1, read on the forward strand.
GAAAGCACATGGTTTGCTCTTTCCAAAAATATATAATATGTGCTTGGTTTTTAATTACAGTAGTACAATACAGGGTGTGCAAAAAGTAAAACTTATTACACTTTGCAATGATTTGAAAATTAAAAAGTAGCTCAATCTACATCTAAACACATCATCTACTGTTTAGGACCTTTAATTTGATGAAGGATACTTACTTTCTTTTTGAAAAGAAAACAATTCCTAACTTTGAGTTTATTATACGGGGTGTTTCAGAAGTTAAACTGAAACATCGTTGGTGTTTAACTAATTTTGTTTATCAAAATGAATTTACAGAATCAACCATACTGCTTTGAATGCTTGCAGTCATTTATGAACCAGAGTCAATTCCCTGAATTCCATGTTTACTATAAAAAAAAAACAGCCAAAAACCTATATAGGGTGTGTCAAAATGCACAATATTGACTATGGTATACAAAGTAGTATATGTGTACAAGATTTATTCTTCTTGAATCCATACACTATTCTTCTAGTGTATGTGTTGTACACGTGTATTGCTACTGAAAATAAAATCCTGTGTGTTGTCATTGTCACGCTAAATAACCAGCAATGGAGCAAGACAACTATATCGTCTACATATACCATGTGATGTCAGAGATGTATATAGGGTGGTATGATAATAAACTACACACTTCAAAGTGGCAACAAGACATACTCTTCAAACGTACTGTCTAAAGGAGGAGTTTTAAAAGTTTTGAAAGTATTACATTTTCAACGGATTTAAAAGATACCTTTGAATTAAAACTTTATATCAAAAAATTAACGAGTTGAAAGAATTTTAACAGTGTGGTCAAACAAAGACCTAACGGCACTAGGCAAGATCACCGTCATCAAGACTTTCTGAATGGAATTTTTCTCTTTCTTAGTTTTGCCAAATCTATCTGATTTCATTAAACAAACAAACAAATGTTGACGACTACGTCCATGGCGGTTTGCCCATCTGCGATGTGACATTTTTTTCAACGGCTTTAGATTCTAAAAATCATTGAAAACGTCTTATAAAAAACTTTTCGCACCCTTTGGTAAATCTTGTTCGGGGACTACCTTTACCAAAGCTGCTCATTGACCACTAGTCCCATTCCTTTTTATGGCTGCTTGTCTTTTTGTGTTGCCACCTTGTAATTGTTTTACACTATCTTTAAGGCTAGCTTTTGTAGTTGTTGTGTTGGTGGTAGGTTTAATGGTTGTTGATGGTGGTGATGCTGTGTGATAAAGTGACAACTCCTGATGGTGATACAGATGAGTTTGACATATGGAGGAGTGCTTGAGGATGATACTTTGGCTCCCTACTTGTTTATAATAGTTCTTGACTATTGCATGAGATAAGCATTAGATGGTAGGGAAGAGCAACTTAGGTTTACCATCAATCCCAGGCGCAGCCGTAGAGTTGGCCCTCTAATGGTTACCGATCTAGACTTCGCAGATGATATAGCTCTGGTATCTGACACTGCTTTTCAGGCCCAGGAGTTATTTGGAAGAGTTGAAGACGCTGCTTTACGTGTCGGCCTACATATGAATACCAAGAAGACCAAATGCATGGTGTTCAACCTAGAGGATAATGTGTGCATAAAAACCTCTTCAGGTACTGTTCTTAATGTGGTACATGATTTTAAATACCTTGGATCCTTGACACAAAGCAGTTTACAAGACATCAACACAGGAAGGCTCTTGTATGGAAGGCATGCAATAAACTCACAAAGTTATGGAAATCAAAGCTTCCAAGATCAACTAAACTTAAACTCTTCCAAGCTACAGTTCGCAAGACGTTGGATGGGTGTTACACAAGGCTACTATACTAAGAACAGCTCTTGGTATAAGTTAGAAGGAGCATATTAGTAACAAAGATCTATATGGCAATCTTCCCATAGTGAGTGAGAAAGTCAGGAAAAGGCGCCTCCAATTTGCTGGTCATTGTGTGAGAAGCTGTGGGCAAGTTGTGTCTGATCTGGTGCTATGGAAACCTGAGCATGGCAAAAGAAGTGTTGGAAGACCATGTATGACATAAATAGACCTACTGTGTCAGGACACTGGATTAAGACCATCAGCTGAAATGAAGTCTTGCATGAAAGAAAGAAGTGTCTAGAGAGCCGACGGAGTGAGTGAGAGAGTGAGTGATGCTGTGGTTTGTGGTGTTCTTTTTGTAACGTCGTTTGTATCTTTGACTAAAAATTGATTGTCATACAAACAAATACAGCCTTTCTAAAAAATGTTTTCAATATTTAAATCTCAACATATGTAAGTCGTTTTGAGATCACATTAAAGAAAAAAAGACCAGGCTTTCCAATACTTGATACTTTGATATAATTTCCCATTTTTGGGATGACTTTAGTATTCTGCCACCACTTAAAATTCGTCACCCTTAAAATGCGATTTATTCCGTTAACGTTGCCGAATTCATGGGTGTTGAAAGAATACTATATTCTTTCCTTTTTTAAATCGAAAGATAACTCCAGTTTACTGCGGAACACACAAATGAAGTGTGTGCCACTTTCTGGTTGAGTGAGAACCATGATAACGGTGAAAAAATTAGCTAAACGTAGGTTATTCACATTTGAACAGATTTGAAATTCCAAGAAGGGATTAACTTCATAAAGAAACTTTACAAGATGCGAAAACAGTTACGTAATGGTGGAAATGATGGTCAGTAAGTTCTGGCTATAAGATAAAGTGTACAACATTTGACACACTGTTGTTTGTTAGAAGAGAACCATGGCCGTACAGCAACCTTAATTTACTTTAAAGGAGAGAGTTTTCATGGTCTTTAAGTATCATGAAAGGCTAAGTCCTACCGACACCTTGATACTTTCCATAATGCACATTATGCAATTTGTTTTAAAACCATATGCATGTCTTTGGCTTTAGAGTGTTTATTTTGATTGCAATTATATAATTTGATTTGGCATGATTTAACATACACCAATTTTGTAATAAATTCAAAGCTCTATTCACTGAATGGTGCAATAAATATTGGTACTTGGTTTATTATTTAGGGAAAATAAATCTTTGCAGGCGGAAGTGGTCTACGAACATCCACCTGGACCACCATCCCCCACATTCTATACGTTCAGGTGAGGATATTGTTTGATCCACCATCCTTGAGGTGGTGAGTTGGTCTACGAATATCCACCTGTTGCACTGTACCACATTCTTTATTTTCATGTGAGTTGGCATCCATCCTTAAAAAATTAAAAATAACTGGTGATCGAAACCGAGCAACCCTCTATTCCAAAACACAATGGTCTTTCATTATCATAATTTACCTGGTGGAAATTTAACCGTCCCATTCCTGTCTTATTCCATTTTCGTACAAAAATGAGAAAGTCTAATTTAAATAGGTTATAACTTTAGTCACAAATCCACTGGAACTTGACTCAAGTTTTTTTTACGAGTACACATCATATTTAGAACTGTTCGAGGTGGCGCTCCCCCCTTGGACGAAGGGAATTTGACAAGATCTGCATCACCAATGGTTTCCAAGACCAACTCAGCATCTTCCACCAACGTTTCAAAATGACCAATGATAATCGAATCTATGGCGCATGGTAAGCACTTTTTAACATTTCGTTCCAGTGCGGGTTTGATGTTGCGACGGGGTTCGTCCTCCTAACAGTTGTAGAAATCAACTAAATGTTGGCATTTTGCATCTGTTGAACGTAGTTATGTGCAACTGTTATTTTGGTGATTTTATCAATATATAGTTTGCAAATTCAGATACCGGCACGACTTAAATGTTCTTCGTTGGCAACCTGGGCCTCAATTGACTGTTATATCCAGAAAAGTAATCGTGCAAACGGATTCCGAGTAAACGAACTTGGTGGGGTGGAGTTTGAAATACTTGTCTTCTTTCTGTTAAGTTTTGATATTCCTGTATCTTTTTCACCTGGTCTTTTTCCCCTTCTTTGCAAATATCTATTGTTTCCAGACTGGTTGAATTGTGTGTTAGAATTGGCTTTCCAGTTAGGACCATAAACTCTGTCCAACTAAGTCCCAGCTTACTTGTTTTTAGCAGTTTTGCAGTAAATCATGCGGTGTTGTTCGTCTACAAACATGTATGGTGGTTTTTTTGATCACATCTGGTATCGATTATGGTAGTATTTCTTACCGCTTTTCAACGGTTCTTGTCGCGTTGTTGCATGACTCAAGTCTCAGAGTAAGTTTGGTGAGGTGACATTTTGTTCTTCCAGGGAAGTCGAATCTGTAAAGCAATAATAATGGTGAAGAGAATAAATGCCTAATTTCTGGAGCTGCTACTACTACTACTGCCTTAATATTACTACTACTACTACTACTACTACTACTACTACAATCTACTACTACTACTACTACTACTACTACTACTACTCTACTACTACACACTACGACTACTACTCTACTACTAATACTGCTACTAACTACTACGACTACTCACGACTACTACTACTGTACACTACTATACACTACTACTACTACTACTACTACTACTACTATAACTAACTACTACTACTACTACTGCTACTACTACGGCTACTACTACGTGGTGTTGCTATCTTCGAGTTTCGAGTTAGTACTTACGAGTTTCGAGTTAGCATTTTCTGAGTTTCGAGTTTAAAATTTCGAGTTTCTATTTAGAATTTCGAGTTTCGAGTTAGAAATTTCGAGTTTCGAGTTAGAAATTTTCGATTTCGAGTTAAAAAATTTGGAGAGTCCAATTCGAAATTTCGATATTGATTTCTTCATATTCCGTGCCAGGGTCTCCAGACTTGGGTCTTCGCGCGATACACGTTTACCCCGACGAAATATTTTTTGACTGCAATTTTGTATTTGTTTAACTTTAGACTGCGCATCTTTAAAATTAGGTCCGCGATATATAAAAATACTTAATTATCTTCTTTGACCTTCATCAAACTTATAGCATTGAGTCTTTCCGTCATGGTCACTCTTCACGCATATTGTTTAGATTATGGTTCATTTTGGTAGGGATGTGTTGATAAACCCAAAGAAATTTAAGAGAGTCGAGATGAAGCCAAGATATATTTATTGATTATCCACATACAACACTCTTGTTTTTTGCTTTATTGTCCCATCGATAGGTTTATGGTTCCATGAAAGAAACACGGATTAAATAATCTGAGGCTTCGATTTTGAACTCATAGCGGTGACTTACTACGCGACATTTACGCATAACGTTCATATGGTTTTTGATATACCAGTACTAAAGCACAAATTACTGCTTCACAGACTTCCCAGGGTAATCATAATAATATGATAACCTTCAAAACGGTATTTTTTTTTCCTGCTATCTCTGGAACGAAGCTTTGATTTGGAGGCGAAATTATTATTATTATTATTATTATTATTAATTAGTTCTTCTTTTGCCCGGGGAAAACCCCTCAGTGCTAACACTGTTTTTGAGGGGTGCCCAGGTCTCAAACTAATACATCAAAAGTCATACAGTAACAAAATTATCACACACACATAAGTAAAACATATCATATTAAATGATGCTATATACAAAATTCAAAACCGCCCAGCTGGGATATTGCCCATCAAGCATTTAAAATTAAAATACATCTCGATATTAAAAATTGCGTAAACCAACATTCATTAAAACCTAAAAAACACAAAAACCCGACAAACACACTCTCACCACAGTCTCACACACACACTCTTTCACAGACACGCACCACCTCCACCCTCACCACCCCGCACCCACTCACTCACCTCCCTCACTTCACTCACTCACTTCACTCACTCACACACTCACTCACTCACCTCACTCACTCACTCTCACTCACCCCCCCACCCACCCCCCACCCCCCTCCACTCACTCACTCACTCACTCACTCCCAGTCACTCACTTCACTCACAATCACTCACTCACTCACACTTCACTCACTCACTCACTCACTCACGACACTACTCACTCCATCACTCTCACACACACACACACACTAACATACACTCACTCCCTCCCTCTCATTCTCTGTCAAAACACCAAACTGGAAACACACATTCACACCGACATACACACCCTCACAACACCCCCCACTGTTTATGGAGCTAAGGATAATGAACACATTTCATAATGATGATGTGAAATGATTAATTATGAATGAGATTAACATCATGAATGATGATGTGAAAAATAAGACTTTCATATATCAATATTTTAATCATGTTTATTGAGCTTTTCGCTCAGGTAACATTACATTTTTTTTTTTTTTTAATTTAAATGTTAAATTAGATAATTTTCGAGAGTTACACTGCTGATAACTGGTTATTGTTTCGAAATCGTGTGGTATATTTTCAATTGAATCTATTCATTATAAATACAGGTGTTTTGCTTCTCCTTTGCCAATATTAAGAGTTAATCTACGAGAAAACCTGCAATATCCAAAATCTAGGAAGAAGGGGTCATCCAATTTTGAAACCATACTGAATATGAGAAACCCCTAACCACAAACCATTCATGTAACATATTTCTCAAAAAAATCACAGTGTTTTTCTAGACCACTTGTATGGAGAATTGAAAAATCACTAATTTACATAAATATTGATGGTTTTGAAAAACAACCAATTCTCAAGGTTTATGGACGAATGGAAAACGCATGAGGAAAACTAATACAAGTTCATGAAAAGATTAATAAGGACCAAACCCCTTTTAAGTATATAGCTTTTCACAGACCGTCTTTAAATGTCATAGTGTTGTTGTTCAAAATGTTCTTATTTTTGTGGGGATGATTTTCCCTTATTTTTTGGCCAAAAAATGGGTAAAATTACGAACCACGACTGCTTCTTTGGTCATCATTTGAATTTTTTTTTTGATACTTAACTAGATAGGAGAGATGTGGCCCATCTTACAAGAAATAAAATCATTGTGCTTGGACATCTACTATAGAAACAAACTCCACATTGTATATTGTTGTTTTTTAAACCAATATTCAATTCAGTATTATTAGTGACATTGTAAGATGTAACACTGAGTAAAACTTCAGATGAGTCTTGGAAGAAGAACATTGATAAATTTGGGTCAAAATTAATTACGAGATCTCTATAACTATCCAATTGTTTAAATTGGTGCCAATAATTCACAGTGGTTTCTCTAAACAATTTTACAATATTTAAGCAAAATTTGATCAATTTCCACTAAGTATGCATGAAAAGCATTTATTTTCATACTTGTTAAGAAAATGAAAAATGCTGCAAGTTAAAAAAGCTCTAGTAAGAATCCCTGCCGATGAGCAAATATGCAATGAGCTCATCAATATTAATAATAGTAATGTGGACAGGGGGCATGGGTATTTATTATTGTAAGGCCCCGCTCCCACATACCACTTTCATTAACTTTTTACATTTGGAATCTTGGTAAAGTGCACCTTTGTTAGTAAAGGCAAATCAGAGCATATACATTTAAACTCATTATAGCCACAATAAATTATTACAGTGCATGGGTAATTGCCCCATGCCCAAAAACAATTGCATCCACCAACTAACTACATACCAACTTTCATTATATGCGGATAGAGATCTCGTATTCAACTTTTTATTAAGTTTTCAAATCAGAGCAAATATGCAATGAGCTCAGTAATATGCAAACTATTGATGACACCGAAAGAGTATTACTTGCATTCACTACTACCGCGCATACCATGTTTTTCCTCATATTGGTATTGGGATCTGGTAGAAGTTCACCTTTTAGTAATGAGCCAAAATCAAACACAAATATTCAAATGCTCATTTATGCACAAATTAACGTGACACAATGGGATGGTATAAAATTGCTTGCAACTTGCACCGCTATCCACATACCAATTTTTTGTCAATTTGACACGTTTCTCGGATCTTGTAGAAGTACACTTGGTTTAGCAATGAGCCAATCGCTGGGAGCAAATATGCAATTGCGCACACAAATATTTACAAATAGTGATGACACATTGCATGTGTATTACTTGCACTTACCCAACTACCCACATACCACGTTTTCTGTCGTCGGTTCGTCATATTTGGATATTGGGATCTGGTAGAATTTACCTTTTTGATTATTAACCTTGTTTTAAATGCATTTAGAAGGTAAAAGAGAGAGACCTTTGCCATATTCCTGGGGAATAACTTTTGGAAGAGAGAGAGAGAGATTTACCACAGGTTTCATTCAGGGGAATAATAGCGACAGTAAAAAATACGCAAGAATTTTGCTTTGGGCTAAGATTTGGACCTGTCTGTCACAGCATGAGAACCTGGAATTGGGGGGGGGCGCACCCGGCAACGCTCCCCCCTATTTTTTCAAAAGCAAAGGGGAGGGGTGAAGTGGGGGTCTCTTTTTTGGGTTTTTCTTTTTGTTTTTTAGACTTTCGCTTTGCCTTATCCTTGGTTTCTTCTTTTTTTTCTTTTTCTCCCTTTTTGCCCTTTTTTCCTTCCCCCATCTCCCCAGTCCTTTTCTTCTTTTTTATTTTTCTTTTTTTTTTTTTGCGTCGCTGTTGATTTTCGTCCTTCCTCCCGTTTGTAATATAGAAAATCCTTTGGGGCTCGCACAGGCAGGGCGCCCTGTATCTTATAAATGACCTTTGTGTTTGTGGGTGCCCTTGCCTACCACAATTGTCAAATTTTCCGGCTCGCTGCGCTCGGCAAGTATACCCAATGTGTTTCACTCTGGTGTCTTTTAAAAATATAGGCGTCGGCACTCCCAACCCCCCCCCCCCCCCCCCCCCTCCGCGGCTCTCAGAATTTCGAACCAAGTGGAAACAAATTGGGGTCACCCGGCGAGCATAGCGAGGCGGAAAATTTTTAAAAGCGAATAGTGACTAGCGCCCCCTATTGAGAATTCCTGGATGATCCCCCCGCCCCTGGATACTAGGTCGTCAGTGCAAGTGCCGTCTAGATTAGATCAGGGGTCCGACGTTAGCAAGAAGGAGACAGGGGGACAGACACCGACGACAGAATTTCACTATGAAAAATCACGCTTCTGCTCAAGCGCCAGGGGATTAAAAATAAGGTGTTTAATCAACTTTGAGTAGGGCAAGAATAAGCGTGGGGTCTTCTTTTTTGAAATTAAGAAGTGTTGTTTCCCATACAGAATCCTTAACTGTAACGAAAAACAAGCACCACACATGTGTCTCTCTATGGTGAGTTTTGAACCAACCTAAAAAAAAATCGCAAATCTAAACTGACCATGATATCTGTCTAAGACTTCTGGACAGGTGTTCCCGTGCACTTACTCTCTAATCCCTGGACTTATTTTTAAATCTAAGAGACTTGTTAGCGGGACAAACTTTTTCTTTCTGCTTTAAAATTAATAAGTCTCTGTAAAGACTTATTTAAATAATCTTAAGATTTACAAACCAATCTAAATGAACGTAACTAAGCAAATGAGAGACTCTTTTAGAGTCAAAAGACTTATTTTCAATCCAAAAAGTTTTGTCGCCGCTAACAAGTCTTCTTAGATTTAAAAATAAGTCCAAGGATTTTTAGAGAGTAAAGTGGACAGGAGGAAATTGTTATTAAGGATACAAATTTCACTAGTACATTGCCACTGAAAATCGGTTGTAGACCACCTTACCGAGAATGTTTCGAAGGTTTATTGGACAAACAGTAAAAAGAAAAACGAACCTTTTTGAAACTTGCCTACTTTCGTAATCATCCCCATAGAAAACCATAACTTGAATTTCCTGTCATGCACGACAGAAAATACTAAATCATCATCTTATTACCTAAAGACGCATTTCCGCTTCTTCCCTTTCAGGTGCATCTAATACTTGGTAAGCATTCCAAATATGCAAAAAAAACGAGTTTGACCAAATTGGGGGCGCTTCTTTCTTGAAATGTCCTCAGTCGCTGCGATAGAACTTTGAAGACAATAGACGCCTGTAGAAACCTTTAACCACAGGGAAACATGATCTGCATGTAGAGTAAGCTTAAGAAGACTTTAAAAAAAATTATCTGTCTAACATGGCCTGGCACACCCCTTTCCTTTTTAACCTGCAAGAAGTTGAAAGTGCTCCAGATAAACCTTTTTGCTGAAAAAAGGCCATGACATCCAAATTCGTGACCTACTAGGACAATTTATACAAATAATCGGGCCCCCGGTCTTCTGACCGGTGTCGCAGGCCGTCGCGGTTTGTGAATGATGGGCCTCATATTACCTTTGACGCTTGACATGTGACTTTTTGACCTCATAAACCAATGAGGGTTTTTGCATATAATATCCATAGGGAAACAAAGTTTTTGGTTCCAATTGAACTTCTCAACTTTTCATTCCCGTCAGTTCCACCTTTTCAATTTGGACCTGATATTACCTTTGACCTTGTATGTGACCTTTGGCCTTAAGGCCGGTTACACAAGAATGTGTATAGACCTGTGGACTATAGTTTCCCCTAATCTACTACAAAGGATAAAATATGTTATTTATAATCGCAATTGAATTGTGTAGAAAATACTTGCAGTAAAACACTAACCATGATGCATGTCCACTTCAAGGAAGTGTTTCTATTACACAGAGGGCGGGCACAATGAGTTGATTTCTTCTAAGGTAGGCCCCAGGCTTGATCTTTGTGACCAAGATCAATTTATTTCGTGAAGCCACTGACCAATCAGAAACGAGGTCACCAAAATTTATCGTTTTTGGCTTAAAATCACTTTTTAGAAGAAGAAAAGCACTCACATTTTTTCCTAAACTAAGAAAACCGCTGAATAACTTGCATTTGTTATGATGGTGCCATGCGCTTAAATTTTCTTGGTGAAAAGTCTTCAAAAGATGAACGTGCTGAAAAAAAAACGATATCATTAATTCTAGAGGTGTTCATCCGTCCCCCTGTCTTTCGCCTTCGCCTTGTCCCCCCCCCTCCGGTGCTCCCTCCATCCCCTGTTGTGCCCATCGCGCCGCTCTTCGTCTCTAGAAACACTGGGATTTTTTTTAAGAGCTACTGGAGATGGTTTTATCATAGCGATGCCTTTGGAGGCAAATTGACTTAAATTTGCCGACCCCTTCTTCCGGGTTCTGCATGGTTTTCCTCGTATATACACTCTTAAGTCCTTTTCATTGACCTAAACACAAGTTATATGCGCCCTTATCAAGAGTGTAGACATTCACCTACTTTAAATGAATTTCACCTCTCTCCCGGACGTAAAAGTCTAACTCGAAATTTGACATTTTCGAGTTAGCTAACTTCGAAAACGTCAAAATTGCAGTTAGGATTTTATCGTGTTTATTGAGCTTCATAACATTATATTTTTTCCTTGAAGGTTTCCAAATTCAAATGTTTCGTACGTTGTCTACGCTTCTGAGAACTGGTATTTGTTTCCAAGTCGCGTGGTAATAAGTTCAATTGAGCCATTCGCTAATGTTGAAATTAGATGTTTTTTATAAATATCTTAAATCTCTACATTGGATATAAAGTTAGGGTAAATACGCTGTTTTATCAAGATGTTGGCTTCAATTATCCAGGCATGGGATTTAGTCAACCAAACACATCTCGTCCTGGGACCTTGAAATCTTATTCAAAATTTTGACATTTTCCGATTCAGCTAACATCGAAAACAGCGAATTTTCACATGCTATAAATCTTATATTTACTTTTACAATAATCGAGTTTACCACATTGTTTTGTCTTTACGCTCAGTGGCTGCGCTGCGGGGGGGGGGGGCGGAGAACAGGGAAATGCGCCTAAACTTTGTGGTTTTTTTTTTTTTTCAGTTTTCCCACCAACGAATTACAATGGGTAAAATTAGGACCATTTTGGCGTGAATTTATTTAAATCTATTTAACATATTTATAGCTAAAGTGGACAATTTTTGTGGCCTTGGTTTCCATGGCTCCCCTTGTCATTGACCCCATCCACCGAATTGTCCTATTTACCCACATATGATCTGTCCGCCACGTGTCTAGGCTGACGCAATGCATTCATCCCTCAATATAATTATAATACTTATTAATAAAATTATAATACCATATAATAATAATAAGAATTGCACATATATTGTTTATTCTAAACATCCATCAATAGTTATATATACTCAAATTGGCCATCGGTTATGTTTTTGGTTGCAAGATGAGCAAGATAAATCTCATTTTACTGCAGTTGGGCCGAATAAAACATGACAAATATTTTTTATAATATTAATCTTTAGTAACAAAGGCCAATAACAAATTAAAAACAAAGGGACCGTTCATTGCTTCCAATGATGGGTGGGGAACAGAGCTAAGTCAAACCTCGAAAGTATGACACCCCTTCGTCTCTTTTATAATCTTATTACCCCCCCCCCCTGTAACACACAAACTCTCATGCCATTAGCTTAAGGTTTTGTCAGAGGGCCCTTTTTACAACAAATGAAAATAAACAGTATATAAAATCCGATGTACATGCAACCTCCAACACCCCACTTAGACAAAATGTATATGTATGCGTAGCAGAAAAGGACACATGATATGCAAATACACTTTGGCCTATCGTCTTGTACAGTTGCGGTCCTTTCCTGGCCATTGCCGAAGTAAAAAGCTTCAATTCTCATGTAAATTGAAAACATTGTATAGATCGTCCGGGGGGGGGGGGATTATTACTTTCTTCTCTGAAGTGTAAACAATTCGGAATGTTAATTGAAGGGTCTTGCTCATCCTCCAACCCCCAAAAGATCCCAAACAAAACATACTTTCTAACATTTAGAAATTTTCTAAAAAGCATTTTGATGCTCTGTTATGAAGTTGGTAAGAAGCACTTTGTGATGCAGTTAATATTGTTTACCTTGTTTACCCATGATACTTATGGGTAAATGGCCACTCCTTATGACTAAAAAAACAGGAAACTAAAAAAAAAAATCTGAAATGTTTGAAATTAGGCAAAACCAAAAAAAAAACAATTAATACACAGAAATTGGATGAACAAAAAAATGAAATCCTGAAAAAGCTGGAAAAGTGGCATCTCTGAATTAAGGATCAAATGGCAAGTCACATCATTATTTAATTAAGATGGTAAAAAGCAAACTACATAAAGATGTAAACAATTTCATGATCAGATGTTCCGACCATAATCTCAAAAATAAAACAAGAGTACCACAGCAAATTGCAATCCCCCCTTTGCTGCAGTGAATCTTATATCAAGGCAACACTAAACTAGGATCGCAACAAGCTGTAAAGTGGAGAGAAATTGATTATTATGCAATGGCTCTGGAAACTATAATACCTAACCTAAAAATGGGGCATAGCGGGTGTTGTGTAAAAAATGCGCGTAGGCTTCCACCGTATGATGGATTTTAAATGAAAAACAAAAGTCTGGCTCAAACAGAACAAAAATTATACTAACAGTAACCATATGAACAAGGTTGCATTTTTTCTGAATGCGATGATAGTGGTCCATTTTGATTTCAGAAGCCAAGCATTACTGGCCTTGGCAAAATCTTTTACTTTTTCACCAGACTGTCACTTAATAAATCAAGCTTTGACACCTTTTGACCATAATCTCCTCTGATCCCGGGTAAAAAAACTGCTTGTCCCCCATGGGAAAGTGTCCTAGCTACCATCTGACCATAGCAACATGTGGCGGATAAACCTGACCTTGTAACCGAGGCAATTCGGGTAACAGTCAAGGGGGTGAAGCCCATTCAAAACCAGTCGTCCGTGCTGGCGCTGACTTTGGAATTGCACGGACTAATTATTAGTTTGGTTGCTTGTATACAGCCAAATGTCATTCGATACAAAAATCCGCCAAAATCTCAGTTGTTGGATGTTGGTGCTATGTGTGTTAAATAAATTTTGTCCGACCCATGGCCACACCGAATGAAATGACACGTCAGTGTCTTGATTTAAATAAACCAAAAAACCGCTCAATTATACATCTTTTCACCTAAGCGCGCATTGTCATTATAGAAAAAAGAGTATTTGAGCACAATGATCCAGGTGTACTATTATGAAAATCTGGCCACCTCTAACACTACATCAATTTGTATCACTACCGATTAGTGTTATGCAAAGTGGCACCCATAGGTGGAAGAAGCGGATGCAGCCATTGCTTTCTATTGTATGTACTCTATGTTTTATTTGGTGGTCGGCAAAACAGCGAGACGATGAATTTCTAAAGAATACATGTTACTTTTTTGCCTCTCTATGTAAACTCTTTGGGTACACAGTTCTTAATTAATGATGCGTCATAGCACTCAATTGAGAACACATGGCTAGATGGGTGGTAAGTAGAACACCATTCCACACGGACACGGTTCTTATATGACCCTGGTCTCTGACATCTGTTCTGTGTCTGGACCTTCGGCACGTGGATTCATTTTAAACTGAGAGATGGTGATGAAGAAAAACACAACATTTTTACATAGTGACAATGTCTCAGCTATACACGTGGTCATATCCTTGTATACAACATTCTTCGAACCGAGGAGTACAAAAAACTTAAATGAAAATAAGTACTCTGACAAAAAAGGACGCACAAAACTAGACATCTTTTTAAGAAAAACACAATGCAAGAAGATACGCATGTATTGCTAATTTTTATCTGCCATTTTTTTTACCATGTCCCCTACATTAACATTATTTTATTGGTCTAACCTCCCGCTTTGTTGTGGCTTCCAGTTATCCTCCTCAAATCATCTATTGTTTTTATTCTTGTTTGATGTGCCTGGTTGATAAGATTATATGATATGATGATATATGATAACAGTAATTCAATGATAAATATGATTGATTATATAATATGGTATATGTGATATATAATAACAGTAATTCCAGTTATGAGACTCATCATAAGTTCCTTTTACAAGTATAACATCTCACCTCTCAAATAAATAACTATTTCTCATTCCTCATCTTAACTAGTTACCAACATGGAACTTTCCATATCTGTCATATGAACCCTGTAAAAATATTGTCAATTTTACAATTATTTAAACTTGGGCAGCAATTCTGCTAACAAATCACTGTAAAAATTGTCAGTAATAAAACCATAAAATTAATTCAATCAAAACACTTGAAACTTGTATTGGTGTATTTGGGCAGTTCTGTAGAGAGATGTGAGTGTCCAGTCCGACAAACACCAAACAAAACTAGTAGACCGATCACAAATTTTTAATTAAAGGTGTTTTTACTGTAGGGGCTATCCTTTAAAAATTTACATGTTTTGTTGTAAAATATACAGTGAATTTGAATAAAAACCTGTAAAAGCTGTATTTTTACTGGATTTGGTTGGCAGAAATGCTGCCAAGGAATTTTCTGTAAAATTTAGAGAGTCCTTTTTCTTGTAAATTTTAGTACTTATTGGTATAATGAAAAATCATACTAGTGTAAATAATGTTGATATTCTTGCAAATTCGAATAGAGCTCCACTTTAAATTTATTTTAAGAGGCCTGGAAAAGCCTTAATTTCCCGTGAGTTTTCCCTGAGAAATTTCAAAACTTCATGAGAAAAGTTCCACTAACTAACAGTCACTGGGAGAGATACCAGACATGTGTATAACCCATGTGCTAAAACGTGTTTTCCCGTGGGTAACTCAATTCCTGTGTTTTCTCTGATTTGTTGCCGATTTTTCAAATTCCATAGTTTTCCCTTTGTGGAAAAATAAATATTAATTTTTCCCCTTATTTCCCTAGTGACTGGAACTCTGTTAGTGAATTATCAGCATTACAAATTTTCCATGTACGTTGCACATTACATATCAACGCAGCACGCATACAAATCTAATGCTACAATCGATAAGTGTATATGCAAAGCGGCACCCACAGTATGTGGAAGAAGCGGAGGCAGCCATTGCTTTCTATTGTTGGTACTCTATGTTTTATTTGTGGTCGGCAAAACATGCGAGACGATGAATTTCTAAAGATTACGTAACGTTTTGCCTCTCTATCTATGTAGAACCTCTTTGGGTACAGTGCTGAAATAAATGATGCGTATAGCACTCAATGGAGGACACAATGGCTAGATGGGTGGTAGGACACTCAGTCACACGGACACTGTATTATATGACACCGGGTCTCTGACCATCTTGTATCTGTGTATGGACCTTCGGCCAGTGGTTCATTTTAACTGAGAGATGGTGATGAAGAAAAAAAAAAACATTTTTACATAGTGATCAATGTCTCAGCTATACACTTTGGTCATATCATGGTATACATTCTTAGAAACATGAGTACAAAAAACTTAATGAAAATTAGTACTGACAAAAAAGTAAGCACAAAAACTAGACATATTTTGAAGAAAAACACAATGCAAGAAGATACTCATGTATTGCTAATTTTTATCTGCCATTATTTTTTACCATGTGCCCCTACAATTAACATTTATTTTATTTGGTCTAACTCCAGGCTTTTTGGCTTTCCAGTTATCTCCTCAAAATCATCTAATTGTTTTTATTCTTGTTTGATGCCTGGTGATAAGATTATATGATATGATGATATATGAAGTAATTCAATGATAGAATATGATATGATATATAATATGGTATATGTGATATATAATAACAGTAATCCAGTTATGAGACTCATTCATAAGTTCCTTTTTACAAGATATAACATCTCAGCCTCTCAAATAAAATACTATTTCTCATTCTCATCTTAACTATTTACCAACATGGAACTTTCAATTATGCTGGTCATATGAACACTGTAAAAATATTGCCAATTTTACATTATTTTACTGGCAGCAATTCTGCAAACAAATCACTGTAAAAATTGTAGTATACCATAAAATTAATTCAATCAAAACACTTGAAACATATGTATTTGTGTATTTGGTCAGTTATTAGAGAGATTGTGAGTGTCCAGACAAACACCAAACTTAGTAGACCTATCCACAAATGTTAAGTAAGGTTTTTTTACAGTGCATATACTTTAAAATTTACAGTTTGTTGTAAAAATATACAGTGAATTTGAATAAAAACCTGTAAAAGCTGTATTTTTACTGGATTTGGTTGGCAGAAATGCTGCCAGGATTTTTCTGTAAAATTTAGTCCTTTTTCTTGTAAATTTTAGTACTTAATGGTATAATTGAAAAATCATAATAGTGTATAATAATGTTGATATTCTTGCAAATTCGAATAAGAGCTCCACTTTTAAATTTAGTTATAATAGGCCTGGAAAACCTTAATTCCCTGAGTTTTCCCTGAGAAATTTCCAAAAATTCATGAGAAAAAGTTCCACTAACTAACAGTCACTGGGAGATACAAGACATGTGTATAACCCATGTGCTAAAAACGTGTTTCCCCTGGGTAACTCAAATTCCTGAGATTTCTCTGATTTGTTGCCGATTTTTCAAATTCCATGAGTTTTCCCTTTGTGGAAAAATAAATATTATTTTCCCTGATTTCCCTGAGTGACTGGAACTCTGTTAGTGAATTATCAGGCATTACAAATTTTACATGTACGTTGCACAATTACATATCAACGCCGCACGCATACAAAATCTAATGCTACAATCGATAAGTGTGAATTAATGATAACCACTATACAAGGGTGGAAGGCACAGTGCAAAAGTTTGATATAAAAGTAAATTACAACAGATAAAAGTTTAAATTCATTTCAAGTAGTTTAAATGTCTACACTCTTGATAAGAGCGCCACATTCCACAAGTTGTATGGTCAATAAAGAGATTTAAATATGTTATCAAGAGAAAAAGGAAACACTATGTATTTTTAATCGAAATGGTCATTGAAAGTGTAACCCGCGCGATTTTGAAAACCTTTACGGTTCGGAGTAGTATAGCACTCAAAGTCTAATTTCAATATTAAAAGGACAGATATTAATGTTATGAAGCTAAATTACAATATCTTAAAGTAACATGAGACAATTGATTTACTAGTGACAAAATGGCTCAATTGAAAATATTAACACGCGATTTGGAAACAAATATGTTCTCAGCAGGTGGTAGGCAACGTTGACAATGCTAATATTCACCTTTGAACAACATATTATGTTATGAAGACCAATAAACACGAGACAAATCACTAAACTGTAACGAAAATTGTTTGACCGTTTTCGAGTTAGCTTAACTCGAAAATGTCAAAAATTTCGAGGTCTAGACTTTTAAGTCCCTGGAGAGAGGTTGTTTGATGGACCACTTAATTTCAAGCAGTTCTCAGCGTGGTAGACTACGTCGAAAACCGTCTAATTCAACATTTGAAGGAAACAAATAGTAAGTTTGCACGCTACAATAAACAGAAAACATCCTCTAACTGAACTTGACGATTTCGGAGTAGCTACTCGAAAATGTCAAAAATTTCGAGTTAGACTTTTAAGTCCTGGTAGAGTGTTTGGTTGACCACGATAATTTCAAGCAGTTTCTCAGCAGTGTAGGTAACGTTGAAATATCTAATATCAACATTTGAAGGAAACACATATATATGTAAGGGGAAAAAAAGCTCAATTAACTGATAAATGTCCTAACTCGAAATTAGACAGTTTTGCGATGTTAGCTTAACTCGAAAATGTCAAATTCTCGAGTCGAGACTTTTAATGACCGGGAAGACGGGAGGATGTTTGTGGTACCACACACAAAAAGAAATCATTCAAGTACCGTTTGTTGAATGTCTCACACTCTTGATAAGAGCGCAATAATTAGACCTATGTGTTTTAGATCATAAAAAGATTTATATATCTTATACAGAAGCAACAACTGTATTATTAATGAAATGCCCAATTGAAAAGATACCATCGATTTCGAAAAAAAGAACCTGTTCCAGCAGTGGAGACAACGTCGAATGTCTAATTTCAAAGTTGTAAGGAAAAATATTAATGTTATGGACGCTCAATACAACATGATAAAATCTAAACTCGAAATTTTGACGATTTCGAGTTAGCTACTCGAAAATGTCAAAATTCAGTTAGACTTTTAAGTCCCTGGAGAGAGGTGTGTGGTTGACCACGATAATTTCAAGCATTTTCTCAGCCGTGTAGGTAACGTTGAAAGATTCTAATATCAAAATTTGAAGGAAAACATATTAATGTAAGAAGCTCAATTAACATGATTAAATCCTAACTCGAAAATTTGACAATTTCGGAGTTAGCTACCTCGAAAATGTCAAATTTCAGTTAGACTTGAAATCCTGGAGAGGGGGGTTGGTGACCAAAATCATTTCCCGTAGTTTGCATGTCTACACTTTTTGAATAAGAGTGTTTAGATAATAAAAGAGATGTATATATCTTATAAAGAGAGGAACCCCAGCTTTATTACTGAATGGCTCAGTGACACAATATCCCATGGATTCGAAACAAATACCCGTTCTCAGCAGGTGTAGACCAGTCGAAACGTCTAATTCAAAAATGCAGGAACCATTTTTTTTAGTCTTAAATCGTTATGCCCGCCAATCAACCTGATAAAAATTCTAACTCCAAATTTTGGCCGTTCGGAGTTCGCCAACTCGACAATGTCAAAATGTCGAGTTAGACTTTTAAGTCACTGGAGCGAGGGTGTTTGGTTGACACAGTAATTCAAGCAGTTTTCAGCAGTGTCGACCACGTCGAAACGTCTAAGTTCAACATTTGAGGAAAACCTATTACTGTGTTATGACGATCAATAAGAAATTGATTTAAAATCCTAACTCGAATTTTGGACGATTTCGCGTAGCTAACTCGAAAATGTAAAACATTCGGAGTGTTATGCTTACGGCCTGGAGAGAGGGTTTTGGTTGACCACCGATAACATTAAGCAGTTCGCAGCAGTGTAGGCAAAGTTGAAAATAATCTAATATCACATTTGAAGGAAATATTAATGTAGACGCTCAAGTCAACGGAGTAAACCAAATCGAAATTGTAGGACGTTTTCGAGTTAGTAACTCGAAAATTGTCAAAATGTCGAGTCTAACTTTTAAATCCTGGAGGGGGGTTTGGTTGCCAAAATATGTAGTTAGTTTGAATGTCTACACTCTTGATAAGAGCGCATAAACCTTGTGTTTAGAATCAATTAAAGAGATGTATATATCTTATAAAGAGAGGCACACCTGAGATTATTGAAATGGCTCAATTGAAAATATACCATGCGATTTGAAACAAATACCAGTTCTCAGCAGTGTAGACAACGTCGGAAACGTCTAAATTTCATTAATTTGAAGGAAAAATATTAATGTGATGACGCTCAAATAAAACATGATAAAATCCTAACTCGAAATTTTGACGATTTCGAGTTAGCTAACTCGAAAATGTCAACATGTCGAGTTAGATTTTTTAAGTCCCCCTGGAGAGAGGTGTTTGGTTGACCAATTAATTTCAAGCAGTTTCTCAGCAGTGTAGACAAAGTCGAAACGTACTAATTTCAACATTGAAGGAAAAATATTAATTGTTATGACGCTCAATAAACATGATAAAATCATAAACTCGAAATTTTGACGATTTCGAGTTAGTAACTCGACAATGTCAAATGTAGAGTTAGACTTGTAAGTCCCTGGAGAGAGGTGTTTGGTTGACCACATTAATTTTTAAGCAGTTTCTTAGCAGCCGTAGACAAAGTCGAAACGTCTAATTTTAGAAATTTGAAAAACATATTAGTTATGACGCTCAATAAACACGATAAAATCCTAACTCGAATTTAGACGATTTCGAGTTAGCTTAACACGAAAATGCAAAATTTCGAGTTAGACCTTTTACGTCATGGAGAAGGGTTTGGTGACCACATTAATTTCAAGCAGTTTCTAAGCAGTGTAGACAACGTCGGAAACGTCTAATTTAACATTTGAAGGAAAAATATTAATGTTTGACGCTCAACAAACATGATAAAATCCTAACTCGAAATTTTAGATTTTCGAGTTAGCTACCGTCGAAAATGTCAAAATTTCGGAGTTGACCTTTTAAGTCCCTGGAGAGGAGGTGTTGGTTGACCACCTTACTTTCAAAGCAGTTTTCAGCAGTGTAGACACGTCGAAAAACGTCGATTTCAACATTGAAGGAAAAAAATGTCATGTTATGACGTCAATAAACATGATAAAATCCTAACTCGAATTTTGACGATTTTTCGAGTTAGCTAACTGACAATGTCAACATTTCGAGTTACGTAGACTTTAAGTCCCTGGAGAGAGGTGTTTGGTTGAACACGATAATTTCAAGAGTTTCTCAGCAGTGTCAGGCCAACGTTGAAATATCACTAATATCAACATTTGAAGGAAAACATATTAATGTTAGAAGCTCAATAACATGTTAAATCCTAACTCGAAATTTAGACGTTTTCGAGTTAGCTAAATCGAAAAATGTCAAAATGTCGGGTTAGACTTTTAAATCCCTGGAGAGGGGTGTTTGGTTGACCAAACTCATTTCAATAGTTTGAATTTCGAACTATGATAGAGGAATCTACCTTGTGTTTTAGATCAATAAAGAGATGAATATCTTAAGAGAGGCAACAATGATTTTTATTGAAATGGCTCATTGAAAAATACTAGCGGGAGGCCCGAGCTTCGCGCGGGCTCACGCTAGTTGAGTAACACGGAGCGATCACTGAAAATGAAGCGATCACTGAAGAAGTGCAACACTATTGCAAGACCACTGCAACCAAGCCCGAAACCCTGAACTTAAAGACTCCCCGAGTCGCAATTTTTGTATTTCGAACAATTAAGATCTCAAATTCCGTACCTATCATACACCATAGGCTCATGTAGTGTACCGATTTCTAAGGAATCGTTAACTGAATATTTAATCGTATAACTGTCCGTATATTTTTTTCTCGTATGTATTTAAAATAAATAAACCTTCAATATTAATCCCGTATAAGTTAATTCGTTTACTTTTTTCACAAATGTAGTTTTTTATCAAAGTTCTCCCCGTGGGGTAAGCCGTAGTTCCCGTATTTTCCCACATATTTTTCTCTTAAAAACTACTCAAACTCATATAAAGTTCTCGCCACCATGCAGATGGCCCTCCACCCGTCACACAGCATCCCGTAATTCCTATTTTTTTATTCCTTGTAGTTTGCCGCAATATCCTAATCTTAGGCCTATATAGTTTATATTTCTAAATATTAAAAATATTTCTCATCCCGTAATTTTTTCCGTATATTTTAATTTTTTTTCTTCTCCTAAACTCCGTGCAGGATAACCCGTAGTATCCGTACATACGACAATCAAAGCGAAATTACATGACGTGTTTCTTGACGATTTCTTTTTCCCCACAGCCGTTTGCACTATAAGGATCCTGTTATTTGCGTAACCGCATACAGCGCTTTACGCGTAATCGCCCGTTGCCACGCTAACCACCGTCGCACGCACACACGCATACTCGCCGCTTAGTAACGCTTACAACAAAATCGTAATTTACCTGTTTTGCGTACCGCATTAGCGTCTTACGCGTAATCGCCGTTGCCACGCGTATCCACCCGTCGCAACGCACCACCCGTAACGGCGCCGCTTAGTAATGCTTACAAACAAATGGTAATTTACCTAGTAACCGACCATATTTTCGCTAAGTTTTTTTCAGGGCCATTTCTGAACGTATTCGTCCAATATAGCCGAGAATCCGTCCGTTATCCTCACGCACCTTTCTGCAATTTGGCGATGTTTTTCAAGTAGTTTGAATGTAATACACTTACACTCTTATTCAGAGCGTATATCCCTTAAGTTTTAGGTCAATAAAGAGAAGGAATAACTGCATTTATGATGAAATGGGCCTAATTGAAATAATAAACCACGCGCTTTCCAAAAAATACCAGTTCTCAGTAGTGTAGACAACTGTCAAACGTCTAATTTCCAACATTTCAAGGAAGATTATTAATGTTTATGAAGCTCAATAAAAAACATGGTCAAATCCTAACTCGAATGTTACGTTTTCGAGTTAGCTAACTCGAAAATGGCAAAATTTCGATTAGACTTTTAAGTCCATGATGTCGAGATATTGTTTGGTTGACCAAATTCATTTAAGTAGTTGGAAAATCTACACCTGTTGATAAAGCGCAATATACCTTATTTTTGAGATCAATAAGAGATTTAAATTCTTAAAGAGAAGCAAACACTCTATTTTTAATTGAAATGGTTCAATGAAGAATATACCAAGCGATTCGAACAATACCATTGCTCAACAGTGGTAGACAAGGCGTAAACGTCTTATTCAACATTTGAGAAAATCTTAATGTTTATGAAGCTCAATAACATGATAAAATATTGATGCAAAACATGTCATTAATATTATCATCAATCATCCTTAAATTTCAGCCTCCAAATCAAAGCCTCTTTCCAGAGATAGCATAAAAAACGACTCGTTTTGAAGGTTATCTTTATTATTATATTACCCTGGAAGTCTGTGAATGCTGTATTACTAGTAGTATCAAAACCATAATGAATGTTACGCGTAATGTTTGCGGTTGTCATATTGAGGCCAGGCTTGTGATTGAGTAGAAACACATACAAACTGAATTTCGCGTTCTTCGGCTTTCGCTTTCCGGAGGGGTTTTGGGGTTGGTTTGGGGTTCCTTTCGGAACCGTATTCGGGGGGCGGGCGTCTTTGGCGAGGAAAGGGGTGCTTTGTGAGACAGTTTAATAAATGCGACCGATTTGCGCCGGTAGGAGCGGCCCGATTTCCGAAATATTGGGTGCTTGGGAACTTGTGTCCCAAGGTAGGTCTTAGGAACTGAAATTTTGTGAATTTTGGCCGGATTTGGAGCCGATATTGTTTGCTAAATTGAGCTTTTGAGGCAAAAGTTTTACCAAAAATGGAGACCTTATGAACTGAATTGTACTTCAACCGCCGCAACCGGGGTTCTCGGACACGTCTAACTAGTAAAAGATATTGTATAAATTTTACAATAATTGTGTGATTTTTTTACTTATACTACTGGCAATTCTGCCAACAAAATTAAAATATTACTGTATACTCTAAAAGAAAATTAATTAAAACTCTTGGAAATGTGGTGTATTTGGTGAGTTATTAAGACTTGCTTGGTAATATGTAGGGATAAAAAGCACTGATGAACCACCCCAACCTAGCAAACTTGCCAATAATTTAAGGACCATCTTAATATAATTACTTATTATTCGCTGGCCTATTTAGTTGGTAGAAATGAAATTTGCGGGTAAATACCTGTAAAATTTACACAAGTAACAATATAACGACGACAAAGAAAAGTAAATTTTACTGTACTTCTATATTTACATTCTTAGCCCACTCAATGGAAAACGTGTTTTTACACACATTAGTGTGTGTGTGGGGGGGGGGCTCCTGGAGCATTACAATCCCTAATGCATTTCCGCATTGGAATAATCGGCAAAACTCTGCACAGCAATTAAATGCTCTAAGACATTAGATTGTGAAAGAAAAAAATAAAAATCCGTTCAGAAATAAGGGAGTGCAATTTGGACTGAAATTAGCCATTTTGCCGCTTTCTCCACAGTGATGCACTATACAGTTTTTAAACACATGCTTTTATGAGTTACAGACACGATCAGTGATCCATACGAAAGAGGCCAAATATTTGAAATTCGTCAGAAATACTTAAAATTGAAAGATTAGTCTGTACAAAATCTTTTCCACTGAAAATTGACAAAAAATTAAGAAAAAGCAGGGTTTCAAGATACGAATCTCCATAGTTACGTTTGTATATATAAATGTCCGTGCGCTTGCGGACAGTCATGATAATAAAAAATAATCAAATTTTGGCCTTATTACGTTGCTTTCCGGTCTTATCACTTGCAGGGTTTTAGGCCAACCTGAATTTGTCACAGCCATGGAATACAGATTGTTTGATGATTTTTTTCGATTTTCTGATTTTAGTCAAATCACTGATAGTGAGTGCCTTTAAGAATAGACCAAATTAATTATATATAACAAATAATTGGGTGCTGGTACTTTTTTAGAATTTTGTGGTACCCTTTTCGGACCGATATATTTCCCCATTCGTTTGTACATGGAATGAATTATCAATCATCAGTCTTTATTTGTTTTTTTTCATCATAGAAATACTGGGCAAAAAACAATATGATATATAATTATGTAAATAATGAAGTACAGTGAATTTAATCAGGTTTAAAAACAGGAAATCATTGAAATGTGATTGGCTTTAAATATTAAGAAGTGCATACATTTCTGTCTTTTTAAAATATGTGAAATTAACTATTATTAAAAACAATAGAATTACTATTGAAAAACCAAATATACCACTAAGTATTCAAATGCACCTTCATTTACACACACAACGATACATACAACCACTACTTAAAGTCGCACAACACATACACACAGGCACCCACACCTCGCCAATCCCAACGCCCCCCCGCCCCCCCCGATTTTCCTTACTGGGCTTCTAATATATTAGGTACCACGCGGATAGGTAGAGTTACTCATTTTCTATGGTATCAAATTGAGTACCAATTATTCACATAAAGTCACTATGACATCATGAGTTAATAAAAGTTGAAAATAGGTGGTGGGGAATTGATATTTCGCATTTTACGACGCCAAAACAAACTTTTTTTTGTGGAACTAAAAGGCCCATATTCAACAATGACCAAAATATAAGTTATAGCTTTGTAAATTCTCAGCTCACTATTTCACAAAATCTACACGTCCAATGGTCATCCAATCCTTAACAAATAGGCTAAATTCCATGTTAAGAATCAAATTGGGCCTCATTTCTTCTCATTTACAACATTTTCTTGGTTTAAACTACTTTGTTCCACAAGCAAAAACAAATTATTTATTGTTTTCTATTAGTTAAGCACGTAGGGGCCAAACTTGTCAATTAGAGCATGCATGTCAATAAACAAAATAGCACGGAAGCCCTTTTGTTTGCTTTAAGTGTCCTAATTAGGGTGATGGACTTGGAGATGTATCATGCGATCGATTTCACCATATACCCATAACGCAGTAGATGAGTATTTAATACCCATCATTTACAGATAATGAAGTTACACGCTTTAAAACTGTACCAGCGTTATTGAACAATTTGACATCTTAGTGTGGGATATTGGATTACTCGATTCTTCCAACGTGAACATCTCTCGCAACGAGCTATGAAGTAAGGTGTGCGATTTTCCATTCAGCTTTCGGGGGTTGCAACGGCGCACACCCCAAGCAAAGATGTCTTTCTCAAACTACATCATACGTTATTATCCTTGACAATCTACCTATATGCCTTATATTATTACCGGTTTTATATAAATATTTTACAACATAAGAATAAGTCAAAACCTAAAAAGTACGCCTAGATTGCCCAGCCATTTCACTAATTAAAAATACACCCCTGCAACCAAGTACGGAAGCCGAGAACAGAACAGCTAAGCCACTTGAGTGGTTGAAAACCATCTCCGCGAAATAGTAACACTCCGACTCAAACACTTAACCAGAATTTTATTCCTTCGTCAAAAACACTTTCTCTCTGCAACAAGATCTCTCAAAAATCACTTAAAAATTCCGATTTTGAAATATTTTTTTTCATATTTCCGATATCATTTGTTATGGTTTCAATCACTTTCCTTTCCCTTCTACATCCCGTTTTCATCCTTCCCTACAAAGTCAGGCAATTTGCTGTGTCGCACCTAAACAAATAGTTAGTAACAAAATGCTACACTATATAATACAACTCGACTACGACGAAAGCATATAGGGCGTCCCGCCGCATAATAAAAATCGACACACGCATTTATATCGATTTTTAATTCGTGTCACTTTCAAAAAAGTTTTGGACGATTCCATTCACTCTGAGAGGTTGTTATGCTTTATCCATGAAAACTACAGCTTTTACGTGGCGTGGATCGAGGCCCTAATTTTTTGCATTACCTCACCTGCTATTGAGTTTCTAACTGAAAAATCGAAATGCCATTCATAAGATTTAAATCCGTTCTTTGATGTGGAACCCAGTACATCTCCATAATAATAAGAACAAGCCGTGTTTAAGTGTTTAATAATCAATAATGGTTCTGTTCATCTTCGTCGCTCTTTCAATTTCGGTATCACACATTCCTCCAAATGAAACAACTCTTACCCATATGCGTGAAGTGAGAAGATGAGGTGTGAATAATAATGTCTAACGGTCTAACTGTCAAAAGATGAATAAAGACTCATTGCTATAAGTTTGGATGACGGTTAGAAGATAATTAAATTGGATGAAAGAGCCTGAACGTTATTAAACTCATAAACAATGAAAATCATCACTTCTGTTTTTTTATAAGGGTTTGCATATAATAAACTAACAGAATGAATCTAATAATCTCGAAAACGAGACCGCGATAATTTAAAGATGCCAATCTAAAGTTAAACAAATACCAAATTGCAGTCCAAAAAATTATCTCGTAAGTATAAACTTGTCGCGAGACCCAAGTCGTGATGTCATGACACCCCTGTGCACTGAATATGTTAAGGAATTTTGAACTCGAATTTCGAATTGGAACTCCAAATTTGTAACTTCGAAACTCAGAAATTTCTAAACTCAACTCGAAATTTCTACTCAAACTCGAAATTTCTACAGTCGAAACTCGAAATTTGTATCTCGAAACTCGAAAATTTCGACTCGAAACTCGAAATTTCTAAACTCGAAACTCGAAATTTCCAACTCGAAACTCGAAATTTCTAACTCGACCTCGAACATGCTAACTGCGAACTCGAAAGGTTACTAACTCTAACTTCTAACTCTAACCTCGAAGAATAGCAACACACACTTCTACTACTATTACTACTACTACTACGCTGGTACTACTTCTACTACTGCTGCTACTCATTACTATTCTGCTTACAGCTACTATTGCGCTCTACTGACTGCGCTACTCTACTGCTGCGATTCCTCGCAGTGTGAAGTAAAAAAAACTACTTCAGATACAAACAAATAAAATGATCTGAATTTTTTGCTCAATTTTTTGATTTGCTTATAAGAGGTAATAAACATGCTTTCAGAAACGTTTCTTTGGTGTCATTTGGACTTTGGAGGAAAAGTTTATTGCTTTTTGCTGAGAGACTTGAACAATCCTAATTTGACCGTTTTTGAAGCCAAAGCAGATGCATCTTTTTACATAAGTAACATGGTCTTCATCTGTGATTTGAGTAAAAAATTTAACTAAACAACACAATGATTGTCAAACATAAGGTGGGAGAATCTTGTGGGATTATAAAATTAATACCCCGGAGATTAAAAAATCAATGCTGAGTGATTAAAAATGTTTCAATTTCCCATTATGAGAAGTCCAGATACTGGTGTAAGACCACAGTTTACTTTGGTATCAGCAGATTTCATGGCTTTAACCTCCACGAAACTTGGGAGCCAACGTGAAACCATATAAGGTTTTGGAAAACAGTGCAATATTGAAAATAATTTGTGTTTAATGTTCCATTATTTGCAGAAAACTTCACCTTTAGTTCTTCTCGCAAATTTATGGACGCTGAGTAAAATGTCATTTGTGCAAAATAATTACCTTAGAGATGTATAAAACAAAAATCTCTAGGAGAGCTTGGGAAGAGATATGAGATAACCCCGGGACCCGGTCCAGACTTTTGCTGGATATCCTTAACCTGGGCTTGATTTTTCAGATTGGGTATGACCGTCGCCTGTTAATTTACCTTTCAACTACGCTAGTGGGGTACCCACGGGTTTTGAGATAGCCCATCCGCTCAGAGACTCTGATATTGAGTTTGTCCTGTGTAGAGCAGAATATCTGTTGTTGCATGCAGGCCTTCTCTACTCTCATAGAACGGCTGGTTTGTATGTTTAGGATGGCAAGATGAGCTGATGATAGTCCGTGTGGGTGGTTATGGGAATATGGTCGGTGCCTGGAGATGATCCGTCAACGTTGCTGTGACCAAGGATCATGGGAAAGGGGAGAACCTAGTATGAGTTCACAAGGGTTGGAGATGTAAATAGCCTGGGAATGCTAACAATCTCGAGACAAAAAAGGACCACAAATGGTGGTGGATGAGTGAGAGTTAGGGTCGGTAGATCAGTAGCTAACTCAGGAAGACGCTTGATGAATACAATATCCCTTGAAATGAGATGGAAAAATAATTGTAATACATAAGACATAGACCACTACCAGAACTAAACCTATCAGACTTCAGCTTTGGCTGGTTGTGGCAAGAACGGGAGACGATTAAACAGGTGGTGTCATGTTTGTCTACTGC
>JAMKCH010018717.1:0-22529 GCA_023653785.1 Ophioderma brevispina
CTCATTTTCCCTTACTCCTAACACCTGATTAGTGATTTGACCTAAATGCCCCACACAAAACGTGAAATGACCATCAAATTTTTTGCACTGAATGATGACCACAATCACCAATTTCACTCTCATTACACATATAAGTGATTGGACCTTGGATGACCCCTCAGGACCTTGAAATGACCTTCTCAAATGTTTTGGGAACAGAAAGTTGATCACACCCACCAATTTTATCTCCAAACCAACAAGTGATTTTTGACTTGGATGACCGCGGATGACCTTTGAAAGACCTTCAAAATTTTGGTACTGACTGTTGACCAAACCCACTAATTTTCATCCTCCTACCACATGTTAATGGATTTGCCCTTGGATGACCTTGAAAGACCTATAAAGTTTGGTAACGAATGTTGACCACACCACCAATTTTAATCCTCTCCGACAACAGGTAAGTGATTTGACCTGGATGACCTCTTTTTTTTTCCTCTTTACTTGGTGACCTTGAAATGACCTTCAAAATTTTTGGTACCTGAATGTTTGAACCACACCCATCATTTTCGTAATCCTCCCACATGTTAAGGGATTTGACTTGGATGACCTTGGATGACCTTGAAATGACTTCAAAATTTTTGGTACTGAATGTTGACCACACCTACCAATTTTCATCATCCTACCCATGTTAGTGATTTGACCTTGGATGACCTCGGATGACCTTAAAGTGGACCTTCAAAATTTTGGTTTTGGTACTGAAATTTTGACCACACCCACCAATTTTAATCCTCTACAACATGTTAAGATGATTGACCTGGATGACCCTCGGTGACCTTTGAAATGACCTTCAAAATTTTCGGCACTGAATGTTGACCACACCACCAAGTTCATCATCATCCTACCAAACAAGATAAGGTTGATAGCAATTTTTAACTCCATTTTGCCTATTTTTGACCCCATTTGACCTTTGGATCCAATGCCAATGCCCCTATCCGAACTCATCGCATGCCTACTGAGTGACATCTATGGTGCGAGAGGGACACCCATACTTGCTCCAATCAAAAGATATCGTGTTGACAAGTTATTAAGCATGTTTAGACCTATTTTTGCCCATATTGACCCTATTGTTGACCACATTTGACCTTTGACCCATGCAAATGACCATTTGGATCACACCCGTTACGCGTACATAAGATACATATATGTTGCGAAGATGGACACCCCACACTTGCTTAGTTCCAAAAGATAGCGAGGGCCACACACACGCACGGACGGTGGAGCATGTCTATAGTCCCCCATTCGCCAACAAAAGTTGGCGGGGGGGACCAACAACATTGTTGACGGCAGGACATAATTGCAAAAAAAATACATTTGTAAAAGAGCAGTACCGGTATTTACACACAAAAAATGTTAGGAATGTAATAAATAAAATAGCAATACATTAATATAAATAGTAGAGTAATCACATACAAAAATACTACATTTGTGGTTGCAGCAGAACCTCCATATGTGAAGTCAAAGTAAAATTCTTTACAACCAGACCTGAAAGTTCCCACATTTGGAGCCAAATGCAATGTTGACGGGAATCTCGTTCCACAGTCGAGGAAGTGAGACAAACATAGACTTATAGAACGCGTTACTTCTAGCAATTCTGTTTAAAAGCTTGGAATTTATCAAAAACTCACGTGTGAAATGGAAAGAGAGATGAAAGAACTGGGCCCTAGTCATTAAGAAGTGTAACCAAAAACCAACCTCTGAATCCTAAAAACATCTACAAGTTCACTAAGCCAAAACTCACGAAGCCGTTCTGCATAAGGGGACTAGTATCAAAATTATGTGATTTCCGATAGAATTGGGTGCGTGTTATCCTTCGCTGAATTTCTCAGTGAATCTAAGTGTTTCGCTGGAAGGGCGCCCAAAACACTGACAATACAGAACATCGGCATATGTATAGAAAGCACTTTAGGTCCTTGGAAACTAATCATGTTTTCTCTACTGTTATTTTAAAGAACATAAATCATGATTTGTTTTGAAATCGACAATTATTAAAACTGAGTCTGCAAGCTAATGACATTTAAAAAGCAACTCCTTGACACGACTACTATGACACAATAGTTTCGATGTTGCAAAAAAAAACTCATATACAGGAAGTTTCACAGTTAATGTACCGAGTAAGGCTTCTTTGTCTGCTGTAGTTCTAATTATATTTAAAGAGACAAGAGGAGATTTCCAGAAAGAAGCGCCCCCATTTTATTCTGAACCCTGTTTTTACATAATTGGAAAAATGCTTACCAAATGTATTAGATCACCCTGAAGTGAATAAGCCGATTACGCCGTCTTTAGGTAATAAGATGATGATTGGGTATGTTCTGTTGTGCACGACAGAAAGTCCAAAGCATGGTTTTCTATGGGGAAATCTTTCTCCTATTTTCATTTTCCACCTCCCTGATTGACGATAGCAGGCAAGTTCAAAACAATGTTGCAGTTTTCTTTTGCACCTGTTTGTCAAATAAACCTTCCACACTTCTCGGTAGGTGGTCTACAACCGATCGAGTGAAATTTGAGAGAAATTCATATCCCAAAAAAAAAATCTCCTGTCACTATGTAAGAAATCCCACAATTATTTCTAAAAAATACACCACCAATGTATGCACTTGATAAATTCATATTTTTAAAGAAAATCTAGAATTTCGCGGTTCTCGGCTCTCACGCTCATTATATGAAAGAAATATAAGCTGTGGGCTACCTCCAGACTTTTGACATTGGCAATGACCTTTGACCTCACAACATATGAAGGATCCCATGGTGCACCCTCTTGACAACAAGTTTGGTTCCATATTGAACTGAAACTTTTCAATTGAGGTCAATTTTACATTTTTAGCAGATTTTTCAATTGACCTCGCATGACCTTGACCCTCATCACCATATGAGGGATCCCATGGGGCAACTATGACACAAGTTTGGTTTCAATGAACTTAAACTTGTCAATTGAGTTCAATTTTTTTTTATTAAGGCAATTTTTAACAAAACTCTGGCCATTAATTTTTCAACGTGATCTCACATGACCTTGACTTTGGCATATGATGTTTGACCTCATAAACATATGGGGATCCCGTATGGATGCACCCTATGGACACAGTTGGGTCCAATTTTGACATCACTTTCCAATGATGTCGATTTAAAAACAAAAAATTAACCAACATTTTTAAAGAAAACTTAACATTTTTAAGTGACACACTATCCACACACAACACACACCACACACACCACATGCACAACGGATATTGCTAAGTGGTCCGCAGCTATAGCTGGCGGCCACAAAAAAAGTTTGCCATAGCAACTTATGTGCCAAAAAATGTTCTATAAATGGGGCCCAATCCAAATAGGGGTCATCAAAGCACTTGGTTACACCAACGAGCTTGGGCCAGTGGTTCTTTCTACCCATGTATGAAACTATCAGTGACAATGCAATGTGAGAGATGAGCAATTGTTAACCTTTGTTTGATTTGAATGAAATTAGTCAGATGTCACCATAGGGGTCATCAAGGTTCCAAGTTGTGTTACATCCCACATTAAGCCCTGACCAGTGGTTCTTTGAGAGTAACTTTGGTGGTGGGAGCATCTTATGTGCCAACAAAGAAAGAAAGAATGTAGTTTGATAGATGTTGACAAAAAGGGGTGGGGTAATAAGGTCACTCGTTCACACCACATCCGAGCCTTGGGCCAGTGGTTCTTCTGACCAAGTATGAAGTTTAATAAGTCAATGTGTTGCTGAGAAATGAGCAATTGTTACCCTTTGTTTTCTATTGATTAACTCTTTGTTTATGGCCACAGCTCACAGCCCATAGACCACAGAGGAAAACGCATCCCTGTGTCTCTTGCTAAGCAGGTCACACAAAAAACAAATACATTATATAGATACAATAACAAAACTGATTTCTTATTAATTAAATGGTGTTTTCTCCGAGCTTCTATATAATATTCTTATTTTAAAGAATTATTGTGACAAAACTGGACAGGATTTCTAGATCAGCCTCCTTTATTGTAAGAAACTTAGTTCACATAGTGAACAAACAAACTTATTTGATTGCAATGACACACGCCAAAAACAAACACACGTCTACAGTAAAAGCACAACTCAAGGAGATAAACTAATGAATTAGTCTTAACAAGCGGTACACATCATACACCCGATTGAATTAGGTTCATTCACCCGGCAAGTCTCCACGACACAGTAGTTAGTAAATTCCAGTTTTTAAATCAGATTTTGTCACGCGACAGGGGTGGCCGGATTCACCTCACCCTCGCAAGCAACCACCCTTACTCCCTGCTTCCACTTCACCACGATCAATGATACCTCCATCCTCAACCCAACCCCCTACTGCCTCTCCACCTGCTTCTTCAAGTCTTCTTTGATGTCCCTTCCTCCTTGAAACCACCCCACCTCGAACTCAAAAACACTCTTCTTAAAACATGCCCGTAAACCTTTCATCAGCATGTGCCCATTACCAACATACACTATTCGCCTTCGCCCAACGGTCCACCGCTTCTTCCAAACCCAACATCAAGTCCTCAGTCCTTCATCCTACCATCAACTTCACACCACACAACGCTCTTATCATTGCTCTCTCTGTACTCCTCAGAATCCCCATCTCACTTTCGCTTTTCAGACACCACGTATCACTCCCATACTGCATCAATGATCGCACACAGACTCTATACACAATACCTTTCATCTTCAAAGGATATCTTTTCCCTGGAAACAACTCCCAAATTCCACTTGCTTTAAACTTCACCCACCCAATCACTCTAGCTGTCACAGGCACCTCGCATCCACGACCACCCCCACTAACCCAGGGAAAGTCTATAAGAATGGGAGGGAGAGGAAACTCACACCCGTCGGCGTGAGGGCCTCAGTCCGACGTCCCTCATGTCGAGGGCAGTGTTCAATCTTTTAGTGGTACTTGATGACGGGCTTATAGAGTGCGTCCCAAATTGTAAAAATTGACATTTCCAATGACGCTATTTAGAAGATAAAATCTAAATCCAAGATAAGTACCGTATGTTTTCTGAGAAGTATTGTGTCTCTTTCCTTTTTCTGTTTTTGAAGCTGGTTGAAATCAAGAGCATCCTGTAGGACTTGCCACTAGTCCCACCCTAAGGACATTATCATAACCATGATATCCTCATACTGCAGTGGTGGAGGCGCATTATAACAGCAGTTCCCTGGTATTGACGAAGCTTAAATTAGGAGTTTCACAGGCCTCTTGGACTAACCGGTCCCAGTGCAGGTAACATGAAACTCCTCACCGATTCCACCACATAAGATTCTTCACAGAAATAAGAAAAAAAACACCCAAAATGTGATGTGATGTGATGGGATAAACCAGCCACATGGGTCGCAGAGGACAGTTTTGAAAAATACTAAGCAAATAGCTTAAAATCTGTTTATGGTCTTACTTTTTTGTAGCATGGTAGGCGTAACTTTTTTGATTAGGGTGTTGAAAGAAGAAGAAGAGTAAACAGTTATGGAAAACTTAAATTTCAAACTCTGCTGTGATAGTAAAAACTCAATATACATAATTTCACGACATGCTGGCGGGTTTCCAGATCGCATCACAATGTGTGTTAAAGGACATCGCCTACAGTACCCGAAGGAAGCAGTGGCGTATCGGGCCTGCGCGCTCTGAGGGGGGCAAATTTCCCAGTATTGGGAAATATTCCCTCTCAGGGCGTGGGGGGTGGGGGGGGTCAAAAAAGGCCAATTGTCCCGTCAGAGGGCTTAAAACCGCTGATTTAGCATGATTTTTCAAATTTTTCCAGGCCAAAGTAGTTCAGGGGGGCAACCTGCCCCATGCCCCCCCCCCCCCCCGCCTGTTAGCCACAGAGGACACTATATAGAACTTCCTACTTGGTCCAATTCACATTTGTTCCAATTCTCACTGTGTCCAATTCCCATTTGGTCCCATTCCCATTTGTTCAATTCGCACCATTTGCCAATTCAAATTTGTTCTAATGCCCATTTTAGTTCCAATTCCCATTTGTTCCAATTCAATTTGTTCAATTCACATTTGTTCCAATTCCATGTGTTCCAATCACATTGTTCCAATTCCCACTTGTCCCAATTCCATTTGTTCCAATTCCCATTGTTCCCATTCCCATTTGTTACCATATTCCATGTTCCAATGACATGGTTCCAATTCACTTTGTTACAATTCCATTTGTTCCAATTCCCATTTGTTCCAATTCCCATTGATTCCAATTCCCATTTTGTCCAATTCACATTAGTCCAATTCTCACTTGGTCCCATTTAATAATAATAAAGCAGAGATTTATATAGCACCTATGCTATTGGCCTCTAAAGCGCTTTCACAAATGGCCGCTGATCACGTGTGGCCCAACCATACCAAAAACCATTAGCATAATTTCAGGGATGCAGCAGGATCAGAGATCAGTGCGCTTTCCCTTATCAGCAAAAATACATCAAGATAACCAACGCAGCCGGGACCAGCTTCCCAAAGATTCGCATGGGTAGATCGGGGAAAACCCAAGAGGGTTTATCTTGTCCAGGGAAATTACAAGATAGCCAAATCTCACAGGGCTCATTTGGTCCAATTTCCATTTGGTCAATTTCCAATTTGCTACCAATTTCCCATTTGCTCCATTCACATTGGTCCAATTCCTTTTGGGCCCATCCCTTAGAGTCCAATTTCCATTGGTCCAATTTCCATTTGGTCAATTTCCATTTGGTCCAATTCCCCACTTTGTCAATTCCCACTTGGGTCCAATTCACATTTGGTCTCCAATTTTCATTTGGTCCAATTCCATTTGCTCAATTCCCACTTGGTCCAAATACTTATTTGGTCAAATTCCCATTTTAGTCCAATTCCATTTGGTCAATCACATAGTCCAATCCCACTTAGTAAATCCCATTTGCTCAATATTTCATTCCTATTTTGGACATTAATCCTGTTTTGGGGAGTCCCAAGTGTGGGAAAATAGTGGATCCAAAAACATTGATTAATGATAAAATTGGATGATTTACGCCCAATATTAATTGGTTCGGCTATGAGTTTTAAATATTGGGCTCGACTGCGTCGCTCTCTTTTTCTCTTTTTGCCCAATATTTTAATCATAGCTCGACAATTAATTTGGGCTTAATCGATTCCAATTGTATATCAAAATTGGATTGAACTGGAGGAAAATGAAATGAGAATTGGACAAAGGATACACAACCAAGCACAAAGTAACTAAAATGAACATTGACCGAAACCAATCTTCAGTTTTGAAGATTTGAAAACCCTTATTTCTGAGATAATTGTGTAAAAAGTGTATGCAGACTCGGGTCTGCTTGGCAGCGGGTCAGGATGTCTCACTGATCTATCTTGCCTGTTAACTACGGTTTCACGTGAGGTTGACATAAGGAATATCTTGAACTCTGAAACGACACACAATCTGAAACACAGGAAATACTAAGTATATATTAAGAGTTTCACTAATGGATGCATGACTGTGCATATGTGTCACTTGGAGAAATGATTTTTTACATTATAATCAACAAAATTTATCAGAACGTTTACTTTAATCCATGGTGTGCCAACTACAACCGAGTAATGCCCTGGTGTCAAGCTGGCCGTACACACTGCTGCAATGCAGAAGCAAGGAGAATTTGTGAATTAAATGTTTTCACAAAAAGCTTTGCTGACATTCCCTCCAAGCTGTGTGGTGTATTTGCAATCCAATTTACATGCTTGGGTGGCTTTTGCGACAACCAGTGACATCACAAAAACGGCTCGTCCTCTATAATCCCGTTCAAAAAATCTTTTTTTTTATTAGAAATAGTTACTACCATAAGAAAATCATATATCATTCACACGCAAAAATAAACCTAATTCATTTCACAACCAATATAGCAAAATTAGCGTCAATTTACTACCATGAACCTGGCTAATATGGGCACAACTCATCCAGTATATTGTCAAATTAAAAAGTAGGAATCGTGAAGAAATTACATCTATTCATGTAAAAAAAAGTTAAATAGGCCATTTTCATACGCTGTGGATGCAGCTAGTATACAAATAATATGACTGCTAGTGAGGGGCCTGGGTGAAACAACAGGCCCAAGTTTATTCTCGAAACCATACTATGCCCCAGGGCCTAAGCCGAGGGGCATATGGTTTCGAGATCACCGAGGGCCTTAGTTTCAACCAGGCTTCCAAATAAAAAGCAGTCAATATTGTTTTTTATACGAATATATAGATTTTTGGTCATCTGATTGGTTACAAGAACATTCTAAGGCCAGGATGCTAACACATGGCCTATATCATGTGTAGGCAATGGTAGGCCATGGCATGCATCATGGTTAACAATTTTATGGGTAACTTAGTGTTCCAAAATTGATCAAGAATTAGCACTCAACCTTTCGTGGTGTTGAGGAAGTGATGTTTGGAGTCCAAAACGGAATTCGCCGCAATCGACTTCTTGCCATTTTTTAGTCGGCAAGATTCGTACAAATTTCCTTGATTTTCCGAATTTTGCAACTTTTCCACGGCCCTTGCAGATCAGAGCCGTCAATCGGTGTGTGGGGGGGGGGGGGCGTCAAATTATAATCCTCAAATTCTTCATGGTGTATTTAACCCCTTGCCGTTTGGTATTAGCCCTATGATCTCATTCTGATTCCTTTCAGATCTTTATCTACAAGCTCAAAGCATGAATTACTGATGCTGCGATTCAGCCAGTTCCTTGCTCGAGACTTATACTACAGCACCACAGGCAGTACGAGTAAAACAAAATCAATAGGGTATTCATCTCTTTACACAGCTTCAATATGTACATCATAATACGGAAGAATAGTTCGTACGGCAGTCTTTTACGCTGGAAAGAGGTGTCCCGGGCATTAGTTTATGAACTATGCCCGCTCTGCCCAGGGCATAGCATTGGTTCAATTCTTGAAGCTAGTTGAATTAATGCCTACACTTTTAACCAATCAGATGCAGGGATCTATATAGGAGGTATATAATGTTCCCCAAACTTAAAAAAATGTGAGGCTTATTCAAACATTGATCCCCTAACAGTGCAGGAGGGAGATTTATTGAATTTACAAATTTTCTCATAAATAAATGGCACTTGATATTGTGTGTGTTTAGAACACATACCAAAGAACGTTTTCGAAGGTTGTATGGACACAAAAAGCACAAAAGGAACCTGCTAAACTTGGTTTTAACTTGCCCACGTTCATACTCGTCCCTTAGAAAACACATGCTTTTATTTTATGTCGTGCATGACAGAAATACTTAAACCCTCATATTATTACATAAAACGGCTTTTCGGCTTATTCACTTCAGGCGTGATCTAATACATGGTAAGCATTCCAAATGCAAAAAAAAAAAAAATGGTCCTCGAAAAAATTGAAAGGGCGGGCAACCTTCTGGAAGTGTCCGCATGTCTCTTTAATATGCGGGATGCCATCTTTCCCAGACGGTGCCAACTCTGGTTTTTGTAATGGAATATAACTTTGAACAAAATAATAAAAAACCTACAACTAGAATTCGCAGTTCTCGGTTTCGCGGCTCGCTATTCAAACGCATATAAAAAAATGTGGGCTATCCATGACCTTTGACCTTGGCATATGCCCGGACCCAATCAACAACTGAGGGATCCCATGGTGCACATATGACACAAGTTTGGTTTGGTTCCAATTGAACTTAACTTTTCACTTGGGTCAATTTACATTTAATTAGCCTAGTTTTCAACTGGACCTCACATGACCTTTGACCTTGGGCACATAACCTTTGACCTCATCACATATGAGGGATCCTATGTGCACCAATGACACAAGTTTGGTTCCATCTGAACTTCAACTTCAATGAGGTCCAATTTAAAAAAAAAACACTTAACACAATTTTTAAAAATTAAAGGCTCTATCACAGTCTATGGTGATTGCTTAAATCATAAATCGAAAAATATATCCTCATAAATCAGATTTGTGCATGTCTTGTAACAAGTAAGGGTACCCTAATATACCCTGAAATGATAATGACCAGAAGCAACCCCATAAGCACAAATATCGATATTTTTTTATTACTGTCCGTACGGACACTTGATGCAACACGTCATTGAATGGGGAATCATATAGGTAAACAATGCCGTTTTCTTCCTATTTCTGGCAATTTTTCAGGTGGAAAAAGTAACTTATGAGAACTTATTACAGACTTATCCTTCATTTAAGCTTTTTTGCACATTTACATATTTTGAATCTTCGAGTGAATCACTATAGTGTCTTTACATTTTAGTGAAACACAAAAAACCCTTTTTTCCACCACACCACACCATATAGTCACCTACACATTAATTTGGGTACCGGAGTGAACAGTTTACATCAACAATTGTGTTACCTGGATTGTGGTACCGCATTTTAAAAAAAATTAGGGACAGCTGGTCCCAAATAGGTCGTCGGATATATGTAATGAGTTCTCGAACCATAGAAGAATCCACCACCATATCACTGGACCACACACAACACCATTCACAAGTGTCAGTCCTATGCAATACCCCGGCCATACCCCATACCCCTGGACTTACATCTCCACCACCCCGAGGGACCACACCCATACCACACCCAACCCAGGAGCACACCTCTACCCCCAGACCCACACCCCTACCCCCTGACCCCACCCCTACCCCCTGACCACACCCCAAAACCACACCCCCTCCCCCCAGACCACAGCCCCATACCCCCGACCCATCAACATCCCCATAACTCCGGACCACACCCTACCTCTGAACCATACCCACGGACCATACCCTCACACCCACAGACACACCCATTCCCTGGGCAACACCAATAATTTCAAGCCCACACCCCAAATCACCGAACCACACACCACCCCTCGCAATTGTCAGCCCTATGCAACACCCAGACCACTTACACTCCAACCGCCAGACCACACCCCTAGGGACAACATGCACACCCCGGACCACACACAACACCCACAGACCACACCCAACGCGCACACCAAACACCCACAGACCACACCAAACACCCCACAG
The DNA here is from genome assembly GCA_023653785.1 of Ophioderma brevispina. NCBI lineage: Eukaryota > Metazoa > Echinodermata > Ophiuroidea > Amphilepidida > Ophiodermatidae > Ophioderma > Ophioderma brevispina. Next base: position 11,029 of record JAMKCH010018717.1, read on the forward strand.
ACCACACCCAACACCACAGACCACACCCAACAACCACAGACCACCCCAACCACCCAACAGACCACACCCACACCCACAGACCACAACCAACACCCACAACCCCATACCGACACAGACCACAACCCCTACCGCCAGACCACAACCCAATACCGCCAGACCACAACCCCATACCACCAGACCACAACCCCATACCGCCAGACCATACCCCTGAACAACACACACCACATACCCAAAACAACCCCAGTACCCTGACCACACCCCATTTTACCCTGACCACACCCCAGACCCCTGACCACACCCCATACCCTGACCACACCCCATACCCCTGACCAACCTCCATACCCCCGACCACAACCCCATACCCCTGACCACACCTCATACCCTGACCACACCCCATACCCTGACCACACCCCATACCCCGACCCACACCCCATACCCCTGACCACACCCCATACCCTGACCACACCCCATACCCCTGACCAACCCCATTACCCACACAGCAACACACACCCACAGACCACACACACCTGGACCATACCCACGGACAAACACCCCAGGCAGACCACCACCCCATACCATGGCAACACCCATACTTCCAAGATCACACCCCCAATACCAACACCCCCCCAACCAAATCAAATCAGATCGAGCCACCAATTTCAGCAATGTGTGACGTTACAGATCTCCAGATATTTTGTTCACATAGTGTCAATGAAAATTCATGAAAACAGGGTCACAAATATGCCCTAATTAATTATGCAAATTAGGTACTTTACAATGCATTATACACTGTTGTAAATCATCAGTTCGAGAATCTGTGGCCCGCACCCTTCCACCAAGTGTCAGCCCCGTATGACATACGGATATCCAGGTTGAGATTTTGTTCACAATAAAAAGTGTCAATGAAAATCATGACAACTAGGTAAAATATGTTAATTAATTATGCAAATTAGGGGTAACCTACTAGAATATAATATACTAAACATGTTGTAAATCGAAACAGTTCGAGAATCTGTTAGCCCCACACCCTTCCACCAAGTTTAGACCTGTGTGACGTTACAGATCTCCGAATTTTGTACAAAAAAGTTGTCAATGGAAAATTCATGAAAATAGGTCAAATATGCTAATTTAATTATGGCAAAATTAGGTACTTAGAATGCCAGATATACTGATGTAAAGCTAATCAGTTCGAGAATTGTGCCCCGCACCCTTCCCACCAAGTTTCAGCCCTGCTGTGACATATAGATCTGCAGATATTTTGTTCACAAGTAAGAAATGATCACCGCCGGAGCGCCGCCGACCACAGACGCACACGGATTTCTGCTGCCATAAGGTATTTCCTAGCGGACGACTTAAAAATAGGTGTGTTGCGACGTTTAGATGCACTGTGTCAGTCTATGCTTTATCCCTGTTTTTAATCAGCCCTGTTCACTTGTTAGACTAAAGCACACAAATACGCGCCACACGCACACATGCTTTAGGGGTACCGGTCCCTGATGAGTGTGATAAAGGAATCGTGTTATTAGGTGCATTATCTAGTAGGCGCATTTGATTAAACAGAGGGCTGATCACACAGGATTGTTTAAATAGATGCGAGGCACTGTTCTGACGTAGTAGTAATTATGTTTCTTATTTTATTTTTTGTATGATTACACAGCCCTTACATGCAGGACTAAGGGACCGCGTGAAATTCGGACAGTTCGGAAACTTTTTTTCCTTCTTGGATGGAAAAATGGAATTTTCCACTATTCTACACTGTGTGCTATGGAAATTACAGTTTGCTGAACATCAAACTTTTTTTATGACGTTACTCTGACGTAATTCTGGGTACCCCCTCCCACCCCGGAAGATAACGGTTAAATAATCCCATTCAAATGAAATTCATATTCATGTGAAGATGGCTTGTAAAATTGCAATGACTTACTAGATAGAGCAGAACCATAATTGTAGGAGCATTGTGAGAGGGCGCTGTAATGAAAAAGAGCTGCTTTGGCAGGGCTTGACAAAAGTGTGTGTTGTGTTTTGTTTTGGATAGTCAAAACACAAAGAGACCGAAAACACACCTTAATTGTGGGACCGGGAATATTTTTGTTGAAAACAGCTAAGAATGAACATAAACCGCATTTGAAGTTAAAGAAGTGCAACTTTTATTGTGGTACGTGCCGGTGCCACAATAAAAGTGACGGTACCACAATAATTGGTGTGTGTATGATCACCGGTCCCGCAATTAAGGTGTAGGTAAGGACACATACGCACAACTGATTGCAAAGTGGTCCTCCAGCTGTAGCTGGCGGCCCACAAAAAGCACTACTTTTTGAGATGCACAGGTGTGGATCCACCAAGCTCTACATGACAAATCACGATCCTCAGAAGAGAACTAAAATTTTCTTCCAAATCTGCATCAAATTCTGAAAGATAACTTGCCATGTACATTATTGCCAGTCTCAGGAAATTGTGCAATGAAACACAACTTTCAGAAATCCAGAGAAAATTTAAGGAGACATTATGAGATGCTTGTTCTAAGACTCTTAAAGGTGCTTGTTCCGATTTATGTGTAATTTGCGTTTATGAGTTACTTGATAATGAAGAGCCTGGCACTTGCACATACACCCCAATCAAGTACAGGGGGAAACAACTTGCGGTTTTGATGGAGACGCAATGATGCATGTTGCAAAGCCCATTCAATACATGCTAAACTGATGATTACCACTAAAACGGCAGGTTTTTGTTTAATCTTTGGGAATGAAATGATTTGATGGCTCAAATTTCAGGACGACAAGGAAACCAATACATGGCCTTTCATCTGATATCAAATCGCTACTACTTCAGGGTAAATAAGGGGGGTCCCAAAGACGATCGGAAACACGCACCTTTAAAGGATGGCCTGATTTCTGTATATAAATTTCCCTCTTGATGGACCACCTTGACTCCCATACCACATCTGTAAAGTTTCTCCAATAAATTCACAATTTTTTGATAAAGAGCCAAAAATGTGATTAGTCCAATAGTGATCTCTGTAAGACTAATATTGGTCGACCAAAATGGGGATCCTTTTCCGCTCATAACATCCCAACCAATCGTCTTAGAGCTAATATTTCCAGGATGAGAAAAATAGTAGCTGATTCTTTCCGACACCAACATTGTGAACACTTCTGGTAAAATTGGGGAGTTCTATACCCTACACTCCCTACGGTGAGGCTACTTTAGTGATAGGGCCATTGACCTTTAAGCTCTATGGCTGATTATTCACAAAAGCGTGTTAACTTTAACCCAGTGTTAATTTTAACCACTGGGTTAAAATTCCCATAGAGGATAACATGAAGTTAAAAACCCATTATCGTGGGTTAAACCCTCTTAAACCTAGAATTAAAGTTAGCCCTCTTTTGTGAATACCGCCTATGTGATGACTGGAGAACACCAGGATTTCACCAAAGTGTCTTTTGCACTCTTCTTCTCTGTGGTAATCTTGCATTCTGTAATTTTTGGAGATGACCACTATCAACAAAGATCTTTTTTGAGGGGAGGACAAGCTTATAGGCGTAGCACATTACTCCATGGACTTCAAGGGGGTTGATAGTGGTAATTATCGATTTCTTTTTCTTATACAGATTTGTCAGTATATTTCCCAACATCTACATTATTTGGCATTTCTTTTCAACTGGATAATGAGAAAAAATATGAAGTTCTCTGATATCAAAATCTTATTTTAATGGAGACAGGCTGAGACGAGGTTGTCGATTGGGTCAACCCACCTTTAAAGGGTGCGTTTTTCCGATCGTCTTTGGGACCCCCCCTGATTTACCCGGAAGTATATCATTTGATATCAATAAAAGGCTTGTATTTTTCTCATTGGTGTCCTGAATGTTGAGCCCTCAAATCCATTTCCTATCCAAATAAAACAAAAAACCGCCGTTTTAGTGGTTAACCACTTTATATTAGCACACGTATTGAATATGGCTTTGAAACATGCTTATTGGTTCTACCATCAAAACCGCAATGTTTTGTTCCCACGGTACTTGGTGGGGTGTCTGTGCAAGTGCCAGGCTCTCTCATATCAAGTACAGAACACATACACATAAATGGAACACACACCTTTAAATATCAAGCATCAGCCTGCAGGAAATTGGACACAGCACCAGTTTTCAGTTTAAATAAACATCCATTTGTTTCCTGGTAAGTATATGTTTGTAATTTAATCGTTGATCAGTGATCTATCCCGATCTATTACAAGATAAAACAAATGTGACTCCGGTATTGGGACAACCATAGCTGGTGGTTAAAACATACTTGGGGTTTCCGGGATTTACCTCTTCTTCACGCAAGGGTGAAAGGGTGTTTTCCCAGTTTGCTTTTAACGCACAATTCTCTTGTGCTATAGGTCATTGTCGTTGGGCGAATGCGGTAGAGAGCGTAGGCTGTGAGGCGGTGGGGATCCCCCCCCCTTTTCCTTTCTTTCTGCTCACTTAGTTAACCAGAGTCTTTAAACACCCATAATTTTTACCCTATCCATAAAGTATCTTTCCGTAATGTTTCCCTCAAATTTACATTTGTTTTTTGTTGTTTCATCCCCCCCCCATTGTCAAAAGGGACAGTATTCATAGTCCAGTGTCAGGATTTTCCTTTGTTGATATTTCTGTTTCTGTCGTTCATCATACACTTGAAAGGCCGTCCTAAACCGATAGAACAGCCTTTGATTTTTGTCGCCTAAACAACAAATTTGTACACCTAATGTGTCACAAGCCTCTTCTCTCCTGTTTGGGAAGTTAAAGCAAATAATAGCACACTTTTTTGAAGAGGCGCCCCTAATTGTCCAAAAATTTTGAGATTTTTACACGGTTTGATTGGTAACTGGCTAGTAAAGTATTCCTGTGAATGGTTAAGCTCCAAAATGTATATGTATTGCAAAACGAAGGAATTTTGTAATTAGAATAAATAATTCGGGATCTCCGATACTAATTCAACGATGTTGAAATGGCCTTCCAATATGGAAATAGCTGGAAATAGCTCCATGTACGTTTCTACGCTCATCATTAGTTGTTTTATTTGGTTTAGGCAAGTCAAGTTAGAGTCATTTCTTCAGTGGCCTATTTCTTCTTCATAAACTTAGCATTTCTAGCTCTCTCTGCCGTTATAAGTACAATCTGGGATCCCAATTTAATTTACAAAATCGCTTATTTTATTTACGATAAATACACATTTTTGAGCAGTCTCGTTCGCAGGTATATAGTTTACCTCCAAGACAATTACCACCTAACTGTACAAAAAATTTGGAAACGGGGCGCTCTTTCAAAAATGTGCTGTTATTCGCTTTAACGACTTCTTTGTGAGGAATGGTTCTAAGCTGACGTAGGGGACACTCTATCTTTGTTTGGGTGGTTCCATAAAGGTACCTAATAGTTTTGCCATCGTTGCAAAGCATTGCCCTGTTATAATACGCATCGTAGCCGGCATCGTGTAGCGCTCTGGAGACTTGTTATAATCAGAGAATTTTTTCGCTACGTCTACTGAGACAATGAAAGAGAACTTTATTATTTTATGTGCTCTGCTGTCTGTGGGTCGTATACCTTTAAATTGACGCTATTCACACCACGTCATCACGTCATATTATGATTGCCAAATACACCCCTTGATTTTGCCCTTACTATAACTAATGTAATTTTTTTTCATCAGCACTGTGTTAAAGGCCCAGGAAATGCAAATTAGAATTGATGTGGTTTGTGTCAAGTCTACAAGGAGGGACCAGAAAGCATTCATATTTGGGTTGGCAGGCCTTCATTTTTTTGAGGAGAGCAATAGCTTCCGGAGCTCCCGAAGAGCTCCTTCTACTGTCTGGAGTGTTAATTTTTCGGAGCTCCTTGCTTAAAACACTTGTAATGTTGTTTTAAGAAGCTGGAAATTGAAAATCAAGTCTCCTTTAGTTAGCGAGATAACGAATATTTGATTTATTCTTCACCATATCGTAAGGAGCTCGAGTTGAAGAGGGAGCCCACCGCTGCAGGCATGTGCTTACGTTGGCATAGGATCTGGGATGTTTGTCCCCCTTTCCTTTTTTTTTCTTACCGAATGTGCTCTTGTATTTGATGTTTGAACCTAAGTAATTTGGTTTGCGAAGAGGGCATCATGAGTAAATGGGCTGGTGAGAGTGCTCGTGGTGCTGGGAGTATTTGTGGGGGAATCAAGATGTGTACGAAGCCCTTAGTAGGGGGGGAAGGACGTGTGAGAGGAGGTGGGTAGGGGAACGTGGATGTTGGGGGGCTTTTGGGTGGTGAGTCGGTGTCATTTAGAGGCTTAAGGAAGTGTGGGGCGATGGGTTCGGGCTCTAAGGAAGGTGGAGGGTGTGGGGGGTCTTGATAGGGGGTGAATTGAGGGGGGGGGTGGGCGGGATGGGGTGCAGGAAGTAGATTTTGGGGGGTTACGAAGGTTTTTGGGGGGGGGGGAGTGGGGGGCGGTACTACCGGAGGAGGGCCGTGGTATAGACGGGCCGTTGTGGGACTGAAGTCTGGAGATTTGATTTGATTGTTGCAGAGACTAATCGAAAGTTCCCCAGGTGACTGGTGTGAATTTATTCATGACACTGACTGAAACTCTATAGTTTCACTAATGATGTCACTGGTAGTGTATTCTTTTTTCTGGCCCTGTTTATTGGAATGGAATATCCCATAAAGATTTGGAGTAGGTTTATCATCTCATTTCCTGGGACCTTTAAAAGTCACTTACTACATGAACATCACAGACTCATACCCACCCAGCATACCTATTGATACTATAACCCCCTCCCTTATAACCACAAAGATGACAGAATGGTCAACCAAAGTGCATGCAAAGAGAATCAACTCGGATATGTCTTTTCTTGTACGTTAACAATGTGTACTAAGATGTACTGAATACAAGGCGGTTGGGTCACTGTGTGAAATAACTAAGCTCAAATCTAAGTCCTTCATATAGAATATCACAACTTTATTATAAGATTCCGAATCAGAAATTTTTGTTACACACGATATCCTATGGCACTGTATATACTGTGTATGTTTACTGCATGAAAATGAAAAAGTCTGATTCATCTCTAAGTTAGGAAATAAGCATTTTTAGGTGACTATCTTTAGTTCTAGATGACTATTTTTAATTACTTCACAAAAAGAATTATATTTGAAATCACTGAGTCAGCCTTTAAGATAGTATTTTGATATCATAGCACATGCCTATCTACCAGAAGATAAATTGTGAGCCCCAGACTGGCATTATGCCAATGAACAAGAATATCTTCCTTTTCCAAGTAAGAGTGTAATAACCAAATGTGTGGAGGTGTATACTGTTAACCCCTGAAGAGGGCATTTGGTCACAAGGTCCCCGCTGCCAATTCCAGGAAGTTGCCGAGGTAATTTTTCTTCATAAAAATTTTTACAGTGATTTCAGCAGATGGTTATGTTGCTTATTGGGATCTAACTGGGAGCATAACAAAAAACAGTGTGTGTTACTTCGAGTTTTGAAATGTTTCAAAATATGTCATGAAACTTGTCTCTTATACAGACGGCATGTTTCACCACAGAGGTACACAGGTCACACCATGTATGTGTCGTCTTGGCACACAACGCCGGCCATTGTTGAATCTTGGCAAACCTTGGCAAATCTTCACTGCGCTAGGGAGTTATCAACCACATCATAACCGGCTGAACGTGGGAATCTCCACGTACACACAGTGTCAGATAGCGTTGATTCTGATTTTTTGTACATTGCGGTACACTGGAGATTGCGCAAAATACTTGGCCTATAGTAACGATTTATGCACCAAAATATTCCTAAATTGTCTAGTTAGCTGACTAGTTTGTAATATACGTTTATTTTTGGGAAAAAACGTGAAAAATACGATCCATACGAGCATTTTTCTTACCTCATCAGCTCTTATCAGCTGGCTCAATTCTCGATTGCTGCTGTCAAGTCATGCCACACGCCAGGCTTACAAAAACTAGTGAGCTAAGGGGTCTTTTTTGTCAGGAACCTGTTTCTAACATCAGATTGACCACCTGAGTCGCTGATTTCGGGATATCCAAGGTACCGCTAAACCGTTTTTTCATTCCTTGTTCAAGCTTATCGCAGAGCCTTTAACACAGCGTTTGGCTGCTAGGGAGTCCCATGACGTAGCGCATGTCTAAGAATAGCCGGCCAATTAGCGATGCGGATACGGAATAGGTGGCGCTGTGTCCCAGCACTAGAGATGCTATGGGAGCGTAAATGGTGTGAGGTGTGTGTGTGCAGATCAAGCTCTCTCCTACACAGGTGTTTGACCCCCATGCAAATCGTCTCTTATTTTTAGAGCAATTTTAAACAGTGGCGACACAATTTTGACAACTGATATAAGTAGAAATATGCAAGAGCTATTACCTCTTCAAAAATTCGAAAAATTGCGGGAATCTTGCCATATAGGCCTACAAAGGTAAGATTTGTATGTTATAGTGCCCTCTATATTCCCATTCTCCATAGAAAGACGTGTTAAACTAGATTTTTAAGAAAAATCATATTTGCCCGAAATTTGAAATTTTGTAAAATTTACATAGAATGAAGTCAGTAGTATAAATAATCCAAATTGGTTGTAAAAAGTGTGTCGCCTTTGATATTTTTAGATTCTGGTTTTGTCATAATAAATGAGACTTTCAAACAGCTGTGCCTAGTACATAACCTATACCAAAACTTCAATCAAGCACATTCTAAAAGATAAAGATAGTTGCTGGTATTCTGAAAGGGAGACTAACTTTAGACCTGGGTTTAAACCAGGGTTAGTCCTATATGAGTGAACCTTTTTTCCTTTCAAAATACTGTGAAAGTTAAATGTAATGGGCGAGGAAATTCCTCATGGATGTGCTGGCCATCCATGAGAAATTTTCTCACCCATTACAGCACATTTTTAGAGTATGTTGGAGGAAAAAAAAGGTACACTCATGTAGGACTAACCCTGTTTTAAACCCAGGTCTAAAGTTAGTCTCCCTTTCAGAATACCAGCCTATGTTTTTAGCCTTTATCATGTCATATCAATCTATCATTTCATATACAGGAGACAACAAGTCTGTTGTTACTGTGCACCTTTGTTTGTCCTGAGCAGAGCGTTTGATATGAGACATTCTTAAACACTTGAGATTGTTTACGTTTCGTTGGTTCCTAGCCGTGTGATATGAGATGATATCACACGATACAGCTCGTATCGCATACGAGAATACACACTGCTCGGGCCAATCGAATGCACATAGTAACAATGGACTGATCAATTTTAAAAGCTCGGGAAGTTTGTTGGATAACCATGATTTTAGAAATATATGTTACTAACAGCTTCTTATTTCGATAAAAGTGTTAAAGAATGAGATTAAAGGCATTGTTTTTCGAATCTGCCGTGTGTCTATCTCATATCACACGGACGACAGGACTATTTTAGCGTAAAACAACTTGGCTGCGCCTCATTGTTCTACTCAAAATAATGATGTCGCCTGTGTGATATGACACGATAGACACACGGCAGAGGTAAAATAATACCTTTATTCTCTAAATATTACTTGGTTACAGTGCATACACATCTTAACTGTAGCCGAGTAATATTGTCTCATATCACATGGCTAGGAACCAATGAAATTGTGTTTAACTATCTCAAGTGTTTAAGAATGTTTTTAGCTATAGCTGAGCACCACTATTAGTAAGGAAGAAAGGCTAAGACTTGGGGAAAAAGTCAAGCATGCTATATAGTTTTTTGTTAATTTTGTATTTCAGTGGGTGTTAAAAGGTAACTCTACTCACTAACTCCTACCTTGGAATCTAGGGTTCATTTATATGAACCAGAGAACTATTTTGAAAATGAATCATTTTGACATGTCAACATTATCTTTCGATGTGCTATCATTCCAAAACTAACAAACCTTTTCCAAGAAAAGTTATAAAATAATACATATGGGATCTTTGTAAACTATCCATATGAGATCATTGTGCTCAAAAGCAAGCAGCGGAAATTCCGTTACCAGGCAAGTTTTCCGCTGGAAGTGCGTGGCCTGAGCAGCTCACGTGAGTGCCAGGTATGTGAATAGATTTCTTGCAGATGCATTCTTAAAAGGGAACCACCTTTGTTAAGTTGTTGGATAATTTTTGTGGAAAAAAATCAATATTAGGGATTTTTATAACCATATCAAAAATGCATTCAAATAAATACAAAGAAGATCAGTTTTAAGTCATCAATTTTTGAGATGGCTTTCCAAATGACTGCAAGTTATCTATAAAAACATTGACTTATGTGTCATAATCTACCAGAGTTGAAAGAGTCAAAATATTATCCACTAACTCAGCAAAAGAACAGTACGTACAATAAAGTCAAATTTAGCCATATGCACATGCATACTTTTGTGTATAATCACTTATTTGTTTCCAGTTTCTTTCACTCGGTTTGCAATCTTTTTATTTCTATCAGGAATTAGTAACATTTGATGAATGCCCAGCATTCCCTTCCTAAGTCAGCATGTGTGTCTACTGGTAATAGAGTTACGCTATGCACACACACACACATGCAGTACCTATCTACTACATGATGCTACATGATGTACAGTAAAGTGGAGAATTTGACTTGTGGGTGGAGCGATGGTAAAACTCATTGTCATTCCCCAATCACTTCTAATTCTCAAGTTGAGGGGATTAAGTTTAAAAACAGGCACTGCACCTATCAAACCAGATGATAAATTCATAGAAATGAGGTATGACAAGCTGAATTTTATAACATTAAATTTGATAAGGCCAATGAAAGTCAATGTTGTTTCCCGTAACATTTTTTGCAAATCATAATGAGGCAACTATTTCATTTTTCATTATTCATTATTCTTAATTTTGCAGTAACAGCCATTTCACCAACCTTCAGCATGCTCTAATACCTACAATATTGTGTCAAAACACCACCCTACATTTAGAAATGATTTTGCAACTCTTCTTTGGTTTAAAATCTACTAAATTTACATCAAAAGATGTGATCACAAGAAGAAACCTTGATATATTTTCATTAAAATACAAAATAATGAACTTTTTCGGGATTTTAGCATCTCAAACGCAGGCAGAAAATCATAACGCGGACGGGTTACGGAAAACATAACATCAACTTTCATATGCCTAACCAGAAATGAGTGCAACTTCCTTCTGAAGTTGCCTAGACAGATGTCACCAGGTGAATACTATACTCTGTTAACCTAGAAGTACAAAGTAAATTAATCGATGCTCTGCGCAGCATTATGCGCCTTACTACCAAACGCGCTTAGGCGCAGTCTAATCCATGAAATCGCACGCGATTTAAGACACAGCGCATGTTTTTTTTTTTTTTTTTTTTTATGCAAGGTAGGATGGTCACGTGACTCATGCATATGAAGCAGCTTGAGACCCTTCACCAAAGTTGTGATCAACATGTGGGTCAAAGGTCATTAAAGGGGAACTTCCGGTCTTAATGTGAAAAATCTTCCAAAATTCATATCTGTCATTTGCAAGGTACCATG